>VZRW01001022.1:0-33783 GCA_013398125.1 Aegotheles bennettii | reverse complement strand
ATTAACCAGCCATTAACACTGCTGAGGCGTTCTGGTGCCTCTGGGTCCCTGTCCCCGTCAGCCTGGGGGCCAGCACTCACCCAGGTGCCTGAGGGAGCCGAGGGTGCAGCAGCTGGAAGATGAATTTGTCACACTTTTCCGTAGCCCCCTCCCTGGCCCACTCCAGCTCACCCCTGACCCCATTCCTGCCCCCTCCACCCCACCCATCCCTCATCCCCACACTCCTCAGACAGCGGCTGCTGAGGCACCAAGCACTCCCACAGCCTGGGGAGGGCCCCAGTGGCGTGTGGGGCATCCCCAGCACTGATTGCGATCATATTTTGTCTAATGAGCATCACAACAAAAATAAAACACAGCCCCAGTGCTGGGGGAAGGCAGGCAGTCCCCCCCCCCAGCTGTCCTGCCCCACCACACAGCCACCTGCTTTAAATATCACTTAAAAAAATCTGTCACCATCTAGAGGCCCAAAGGGTATGATTTATTATAATCTCTTCCTAGATGGTTTCTCTACATAGCCGTATTAACATATACTAACACAGTTATCTTATATACAGGGTTTAATCGAGTTATAAAAGTGACGTCGTTCTTCCAAAAGGTGCAAAGTTATTCATGTTCTGACACAAACTACAGAGGCGAGGTCTGCGTTGGAAATAAAACTGCCCGAGCATCAGGAGTCCCACAGCCAGCCAAGCACAGGCGTGTCAGCAGTGAGGGGAAGGGATTTTAAGTGTTGTCAATGAAGAACAATAAATTAAAAAACAGATTACGAACTAATCTGAAATTTTACTAAAAAAACAGAGGAAGGGGGTAAAGGCATAACAAGTGAAGTGTTCTTACTTTAGAAATCTTCCCAGCTTCTTTTTAAATCCCATGAAGATTCCATACTGGTTTGGATTAAACACATTGTTACCATTTTTCCCTGCTTTCACATAATAAAAAGGGTTTAGGTCTCTGAATTCAAATCGTACCTTAGGTGAGAGGGATGCTAACCTGTACACTTCTCCTTATAAACAGAATATTTCTTCAGCAATTACAATTTTTCCACTCAGGCAATTTCTATTTATATGTGTTGTTTTGAAAACACGACTCCCAGCATTAAACATACATAGTTTCAGCAAGTTTTAAATTCCCATGAGATCTTAAATTGGCTCAGTGGGTGAACCCTTTCAATCCTCACTTCACAAAGGGTTCCCTACGCTGCTTGCAGAGAGTTTGGAAAGGGGTTACAGTGCCTGGCACGGTCATTAACGTTCATTTTTTTAATAAAAGTATTTTTATGCTGTCCTGTATGGATCAGCAATGTCTTTTAAAAAAGTCTCTGTGCACTTACTAGGAACAAACACAACCCAACTGCACCACACTGCCACAGCTGGCTGGCGAGCCCTGAGGACTTGCAATCAGCACAAAGTACAATTTCTGGCAACAGAATAATTCAGATTAGGCCCTTACTTACTGCCTTGAAGTTTTAGAACTTCTTATTTTTCCAGTGAAGACAACAACTAAACTCTCCCAAAAATTTAAAGTTTATCCAATCTTTAGATGCATGATTTGAAATAAAAGTGTTTCTCCGTGAGTATGTGAGTTTCCTTTTGTTTTCCAATTCTGTGGCTGGGAGAGAAGCACTGCAAAGATCTACTCTCTGTGTGAAACCACAGATGTTTTAGACATCAACTAGACCAGTTCTACAAACTCCTCGAGTTGCTGGTGCTTAAAACCAGCAGTTTCTGGATTACTGTAAACTTAGTGCAGCCACGCTCCATTTTTGCCTGGTTACTCGATTAAAAACTTCCATAAAAGAAGCAACATTTAATTTTAATTACTGCATGAATTTTAATTACTGCACCTAATTTTTCAAGCTCCTCTCCTCCCTTAACCCCCAAAGCGTACCACTGGAAAGAAAATTAATCCATCAGTTAAGTAATTGATTATTTCCAGTATTATATGGCTTCGATGGCTCGATATGGAACAAAAAACAAATCTCACTTTTTGACATCGCGTGCTCAAAGAAAACTTGTAACAGGTACAACTCTGCCAAAGCTTTAAATCGATTCAGCTTTTTCACAACATACAGAACAGATATGACCTAATAATGAGAAACATGCAAACCAAAACTTCCCCAAAACAGGAGCCTGTGTGGATATATATACCAAAGTGCTTCCAAATAAAGGTTTCGTCTAGAAGCATACACAGTGCCGAAGCTGCCTAAGGTAGTGCAGAAGATTTAAGCCTCCAAGTGGTAGCAAGCAATATATTTTACATGGTAACCACCGCTACATTCCTACAGTTGCTTCTGAAGCTTCTGTATTTTAAGAACAGATTTGACTTCAGGAAAGCACATTTTTTAACTCGCCCTTCGCTTTATGTGTTTTTATCACAGGTATACAGTTTAATGCTCACAGTGTCCTAAAGTTGTGAAGACTCTGTAACAGACAACTACAGCTTGAGAAGCTCAGGTTGGGTTTCCTTTCCCCCCCACGAGTCTCTGAATTATTGAATTGTATTGAAAGAGAGGGGACAGTAGCTCCAGCCCCCACGTAGTGCTACATACCATATGGAAGGAAGGTTCACATGCATCTCATCACAGGGAGCATCGACAGTGCTAGATTTGTTCCTGTCAGTACCACATTTAGCTTTTTCATCCCTGCTCTGAGTTCCAAAAACGTCAGATTCTTTGCTATGGTACTAAGTAACAAGGATATTATCTCTATTTTGTTTAAGGATGTTATGTGCTCTACCAAATACAGCGTATCTTCTGGACAAAGAAACTAAGGGAAAAAAAATGAAGAACCAGAGGTCCCTCTGAAAATTAGTGAAAACATGATGATTTCAGGTGCAGCTTTATGGAAAGAATGCAACAGTATTTAAATATTTGGCAACCCGTTAGTGATAATTAAATCCTTAATTGTCGACCAATAGAATTTTTGTTAAAATTTACTTAGAAAAGCTCTTTTTTTGCTATCAACAAAACCAGAGTAACTGGCTTGGAATGAAATCTAGTAACTAGATGTCCAAAGGAGATGAGCAATTGGATCCATAACTTCAGTATATGTCTGGACAGTCTGAGAAATTTCTATCAAAATAGCCACCTGAGTACAGCCAGTCAGAAGTCCCAGTGTATGGGTTAGTGCCTTGATGAAACCATCTGTAAAAAAAAAAGAGAGAGAAAGAAAACAATAAAAGAAAAATGTAAAGGGAGTAAACAGTTATTAGTAGGGGAAAAACACAACTTTGCTTTCACAAAACGTTGTAAAAACACACTGGTACTTCTTATCAGAAAAAAAAATGCTCAGGAAATATTCTGAACATGAAAAACAGGGCATTAACCTTCCTGTGGAATTACCACCACATTGGAAAGCATCTTTTTAAATGTATTTATTTTTTTTACATTAAGTCAAGAAGGAGTATGAAATGGATTTGAAAATTGCTGTCCTACTCCAAATAAAAATAACATTAATAATGTATTGATTATATAGTAACTATTTACTTTAATAGAATGCCAGATCAATTACACAATCCTTTCTGTAAACCTGTCCGAGCAGGAAACAGTTCTGTTCCGTGGAGCTGAACTTTGCACAGAACATTAACAGATGCTCACTTTTTAGCCACGTTGACTGAAAACAATTTTATGTTCTCTGGAAGAGATTTTCAAGGGCATTAACTGGAATTAGTCTGTAGCTGCTCCTCCAGGCTTTGGAAGAGAATGCTTCCTCTTCTGAATTTCATGAAATGATGGGAACAACCCAAAATTCTTGCCTTTGAAGGAAGCACCTGCAGTAACTGAGTGTACACTTGACTGCACAGCATTGGCATCTGTGAAAAGCAACCAGCAGGAGCCAAATCACGTTGCTCCTTGATGCATTCTATGACTGAGAAGTCACTTGAATACGCAATCAAAAAAGCAATTTCTGAAGCATCCAAGCCAAGAAGTCCTAAGAGTATGAAACTAAAAGGCCCTAGAGGGCCACGATGTCTTAGTCAACTGCCAAAAGCTGGACAGGAATTAGTTAAAGGAGAGATAAGACTTAACATTTTATTTATTCTAACAAAAATATGACCTCTGTAAGTTTTAAAAAACAAAACCAAAAAAACCCCAGCATTACCACAGTGATTAATTATGATAGGTTTCAGCATTTTTTATTAGAGAATTTCTCCAGGACAAAGTTACCAGCAATTTTGGCTTCCAGCTACGTTATTTAATTGTTGACCCAGCAAATGCTTTCAGTGACACTACAAATTGTGCTGTCATGCAGGAAATCAAACACACACTGTCGTGAATAAAAAAGATTTCATGCAGTGTACCAAACTGCTCCAAGCATCAAACAAAAGCCCAGCTTCCTTCCCCCTTACCGTGTGTGCCACTCCACTTCATCTTTTGCACGCTCCTTGCGAGCAGCTCTTTGTTTCTCTTCTAGTCTCTCTTTTTCTTTGCTGGCCACATCTAACAAACATTCCAAGGGAAATCGGTTACTTAGCAAAACAGAAACAGAAGTGCTTAAAACACAGGAAAGAATGCACAGAAATGAGATATCGTTCATTTAAGCAAGAGAAAGCATTTGCTGTACAGTCTCACTGAACAATTAAGATCTCAGGCAACAATAAACTAAGACTGTCATTTCAGAAGAGTTGCTACCAGAAACACAGAGTTGAAACTGAAATTTTGGTTGCTACCAGAAACACAGAGTTGAAACTGAAATTTTGGTGTTTTATCCACCAGAAACACCACACCAAGGCAGCATGAAAACTTAGATTAAGCCTAATAGAGTGGGTTTTTTCACTATTTGGCCATGTGTTTTTTCTGACAAACACCAGAGCACGTCTGTTCACCATGTCTTTCCAGGCTGATTCCAGAGCAAGAGAGCACGTCTGACAGATCCCCCACAAGTTAACAAACATGTGAATACACCATGACATAGGACAGCAGTCTTGGGATTCACCCTGGACACATTTGCTCTCAGACTTGTCTGGGAGAAAACAGACATCAGACACTGTTCAAGATCATGTTCATTAACACAGAATGAAAAAGAGCTAAGGCTGCTCTGGGAATGAGAAAGTGGAGACAGTGTTCCTGTATCAACCAACCTCCCTTCAGCCATCCCTCTCAAAACTTATTAATGTGAAATTATTTCCTCCAGCAAACACATACCCATGTTTCCATTTTCCATATTTCTGATATCCGGACGTAGCCGACAGTCAGTGGGAGCTAACGTTGCTTCCATGCCCTCTTCTAGCTCATTGAGACTCACAGCAAAACTGGTGAAGTTGTACATCTTAAAGAGCAAATTAAAGATAACATACAAGTTATTTCAGCAAAGTGGCACTGGGTTCCCTACACCAAATGGATACAACAGAACTTCCAAGAGAAATTACTGAGTTAAACCTTCTGCCACTGGCTACCCTGAAAGCAGGGTTAGGTTCATACAAAACTAGGTTTTTTTATGGAGGGGAGGGACAAGAAAGGGCAGAAAGGGATGGAAATCACACCTGTCATTTTTTAAGCAGTCTTTGGTTCAGATGATTGAGATAGATTTTCCTCCGTATCTGCTATTTAACATCATGATTTTTATGGAGGAAGGGAAAAAAAAACCAACCAAACAAAAAACAAAACCCAAACACCCCACACCTAAAAGACCAAAAAATCTTGTTAAAACTATTGAAGTTAATATCCAGCTGCCCAGTTACTGTATTTTTTGGAAGCCTGTCCAGCAGGGCCAGCAGAAGGAAATGCCTATCCATATTTCAGCAGAAGTGCAAAGATCTCACAGACAGGTTAACCCAAGACACCAGGCTCCAACTGGAGCAGCTGCAGTCCGAGCATGCATTTTTTCTGCCAAACATTGACACAGCAGTGATGCTTCCAGCACAGGAACGAAGCACAGAGTTTGCTGTTGGATAATTTTACTGCTGCAGCAAGAACTGCCAGAGCCTGTCAATACAGATGCTAAGGACAGACACTTAAACAAGGTTTTCCTTGAGCATCACACTCATGTTCCCCTGGATAAGTCCCCAGCAATAGCAATACACAGACTGATTGAAACAGCTACCTGCGATGAGTTTGGTGGCCTACAGTTTATTCTCCAAAGCAATTTACTGCCTGGTATGAACTGCACCGTGTCTTGAACCTCTGGCATATCATCAGCCTCATCATTTTCGGATTTAATAACATCTTCACTCTGAAACAGAGATAACATTTGGCAGGGGAACAAAGGGAAATTGGACAGTTTCGTCTAGAGTTCTACAGCGAGGGTTCAAATCTGAGATATTAAGCACTCTCCTGTACTCCTGCCTCACCCCTCATGTTTGCTTTTCCTCACTCTGTATGCTGCTCCTCTCATTTTTATTGTAATGTCTTGCTCCTGATATCTCTGAAGAGCCTCCCACTACCTATGCACAGCCTGAATGTCTGCTTAAAAAAAAATAATAGCAGTAAATTAATGTTTTTCAGAAATCTTTTCTCTTGCTTCCCTTCTATCCCATGCCATAGCTTTATTTCACTTAACGTGACTATTACTTCTTCAGGTTGAAACGAGCTAAGTCTGCAATTTAAACCAGTTCCCATAATGGCATAAGATAAATAGGGCACACCTGCTTTTGGATATTGCTTCATCATTTGCAAGAGATTTGGATGTGTGATAAAAAACAGATATGCCCTTATTTCACTCTGATTTCCTGTGATCTAGATTCTAGTAACTATGACCACTGCCAATTTTCTCACTATGAAGACTGTGTACTGAAGTTCATAAACACAGTGTCTTTCCTTCCAAGTTCCCTTGTTACCAGATGTGCTGCTAAAATGCACGTGTAAAATCAAATGCAGTGTTCTTCAAGAGGCTCATCCCAGAATCTGAGAGAATCTGACTGTTGTAGGACACAGACAGCTACACGGTGGAATTTCAGAGGATTTTATCATTAGAAAGCATTTAAAACCACAATAACCAGAAGGGAAGTTCGAGCCACTAACACCCTACAGTGATTGTATCACAGTCTTCCTCCCTCCCCTGACTTCCACCCACTTTCTATATTCTTTCTGCCCCCTCCAACAGGACTCTTTTATTTTATTCAAAAGATACACTATTAAGTTAAACAGGGCCCATTTTATACACTGGCAAGCAGCTCCATATGGTTAAGAGTCTAATTCCAATCATTTGGTTTGAGTATTCATTATTTTAAAAGCTTCTTTCAGGCTACTTTCCATGTCAACATCTGGTTTACTGTTAGACAGTTCCTCATCTAAAGATAGATTCACCAGGAACAAGGAAGGAGGCGATTTTCATAAAATGAACAGAACCTTATTATTTTAAAAAAAAAAGTTATAATATAAGCCTGTACCATGACAGAATCCAGAGCCAAATCAAGGTCTGTTGTTGCTGTAGATTCTTCTGATGGGAATACTTTTTAATAGAAGTTTGAGCCTCTTAAGAGTGACTAGCTTCTATTTAACTTACTATCTTCAACACACAATCTGGGTCTGCAAAACCTTGTTGGTATGAGGAAACCCAACAGTCCTCTGCTGCACCATCCACCATTCTGCGTTTTCCATGTAACACTGAGGCTTTTGCAGTAACGTACCCAACGCTGCTCACGTGTGATGAAAAAGCCCTGCATCTCTCCAGACACCTCTGCTGTCAAGTCTGCCTACATCATAAATTCTGAGAGGTTGCATCACCAAAAAGCATCGCTGACTTCAAAAATATGTAAATTGTTGGGTTTTACATTTGCAGCCGGCAGCAGAGCCACTTTCCTCATTCAAGGGCTGGACAACATCAGCTTGGGGGTTGATATTTGGTAACTTCTCTTTGACAAATCTCTAGCAAACACCACTCCTGTGAGCTCCCTTCAAATACCAGCAGCTCACACTAAAGTCTACACAAGTTCCAAGTGCAATACCTTTTCATGGGACTAACACTGCCCACATCTGACCCCTACCAAAAGACAGACTGCTTTAACCCTCCATTCACCACCACCTGACCTTTTCCATAAAGATGTTCTCCTTTCATTTCTCATATTCCAGTATCTTTTATCCCTAAAGAATCCTTAACCTTACCGGCTTCGGTTTCTTCTGCTCACCACCTCTCTTTTCATTCTTCTTGTAAGTCTCATACGTAGTGGGGTCAGTGCACCACAAGCATTCTGTCCACTTGCCATAGATCACACACAGCTTCTTTCTGCTGCAGGGAAAGCAAAGGAGACTTGGCTTGGAAGGCTTTATAAGAAGCAAAAGCTGAGTCATGTAGACTCTGATCTATATTAAATATCAGCTTCCTACTTGGCTGTATTTCATGTTTCTTTGCAGATTTCTTAGAAGTCAGATATTTGATAATGCAAAGAAAAGTATTGCAGTCTTTCTGATATTCAGTCCTGCAGAACACATCCTCGTGACTTAGTCACACGTTTTTGCCACTGTTAAAATGAGTGTGAGTGCAATAAATCCAGTAGTTTATAACACACAGACTCAGAATCACCAAACAGGTTTGGGCTTGAGTAAAAATTTCTAATAACCATTTTCTCACTATTTTAAACTGAAGACTGGAATTGTGACTGTACAACTGTGAAATCACTTGAGACTTCTCTGCGTTTTCCCTGGATACCTTTATTTCCAAAAACTGGACTGGAGGGTTTTTCTAATAGCTCTTAAAATGATCATCCTAGAACCAAGCAGTTTAATACCAACACAGAGAACAGAAATGGGTTACAATCTGCATTGCTAGCAACTTTGCATTCACATCAGTCATGGTCACTGTGCCAGCATGAAAGAAATGCCACAGTGCTCAGAAACAGAGAGACAGAGGCTTTTATCACTTACTTTTTGTCCTGAATGTATCCCTCTACTCTGTGAAGCTCTTTCCCGAACAGGCCACATGGTTTAAAATTAAGGACACATTTATCTCCAGTACTGTAGAGGAAATAAGTACATGCTTAAAGAAGCAAGCCCCTAAATACACTAGTAAGTTTACTTTTTAACCTTATTTAGCTTTTCTTCATACAGTTACAGTTACCTGGGGAGTAGTTATTTATAATCAGTATTTTTCTTTAACTGCGGTTTATTATCTGACCAGGGCATGAAAAAAGGCACAAGGATTTCAAAATTTCACAAACAGGACAAAAAACAAATCAATGTAAAAAGACAAGAAATAAAACACTACCTGTGATTTACAATTTCTACTGTCCCGTACTGTTCTAACCACAGTTTACCAATAATTACATTATGTACACAACAGGTTGGATTTGTCCATGTGTAAGCTTCATTATGTCTGCAAAGAAAATAAGAGAAATACATAATTTTGTTGAGTCTGCGATGGAACACAAGCCTGTTTTCAATTCTGTTCAAGGCAGGGCAAAATATTTAGCACTCCTACATACAGCCAACAGTTAACTTCAAAACAGAAAAGAAACAGATTTTTCTTTACAAGCCAACAATGTGTTGTACCTAAACACTGGTGCAAGTTTAAATAAAGTGATATCCCCTTTACTTTTCGTCCTTCTCATCGAGTTCAAATTGTAAGTTTTACAGTTGCTGTGCTCTGATTACAAATTCCAGCTTGATATAAACAGCAGTCCAGGAATTCTCTTTTTATTTTTTCTTTTTTTCATTTGTACTTTTAAAGCTGTATGTGACAAAACATGATCCTTGCAGGAGAACTGGACTGACAAACTAACACCTAAGAGTGTCTTCTATTGAGCTGCTGTAGCAGCACTGCAAACTTCTTCCTAAAGCTCTTTCTTGTAAAGTTCTATCATAATCTAGAGAGCATCTTTTTTGATAAAAAAGCACTGAACACAGATATTGGTGTCTTCCAGTCGCTACCAGTTCTGACAAAGGTTTGATATGAAGACTCTGCCCCTCGAGGGTTGGTCAGACGAATCCACTTAAACAGTTTTTCATTTCAAACACTGGGGGGTCAAGACTTTTGAATCTGAAGAGAGTGATATGAGTCAGCAATGTGCATTAAGTGGTTTCCACAAATACACCACAAGTTTCCACACTGGTGTATGAGGCTTGCTGCAGTGTCACTGTGGGCAATTTTGGGAGGGTGTGGTTTGGGGTTTTTTTGGTTGCTTGCTTAACACCAGTGAGTCACGCCAGCACTACATTCAAGTTTCATAAACATGGCATTTGAAAATCCAATTAATTACTCAATTCTGTCCTTTTCCCAAAGATTTACAGAGAAGAAGGGAAAGTCCTAGAATTGCAGAATTTTCCTGTTAATGTCATTTTGGTTTTAATGTTTTGTGAAAAGCTTTACAAAGCTGAGTTAAGAGATCCTAAATCCTTAAAAAACATGATTGTAAAAGTGCTCAAACGTTAAACAGGATTCCTATTGTCACTGGCTTGGCAGAGTCAAAGCCATCTATTCTCACTCCTCATTCCATGCTGGTTATAGACATGCTGAAGTTACCTGGCTGGCAATCAATCCATCTTTGGAAAGCTTGCAAACTATTTTAATACAAGAAATACAGAAACAAGCAGTGTCCTCTTTGTGATAAATGCCTTATACTTCTAATTCCATCAAGTGCGGAGAGAAGACTCTTATTTAACATTTCCAACCTGTCTGTCATTTTTCAGCACAAAGAAAAAAAATAGATCCTTGAAGTCTGTTTTCCACTGCAAGTTGTCTTCAAGCATACTTTAGAACAATGACTACTGTTCAAGTGAGGAAAAAAAATACCGAAACTCCCCAAATTCATCCCACCAGCCTCAGCACACATTGTTATTCATGAACTACTTGACACTAAAGGCTGTACAGCACAAAACAAAACACAAGACACTCATGGCCAGTGCTGGTAAAATGAAACACTTATTTGTGCTGGAAAAGCAGGGAAGAAGTGTGGTTTCTAATGCATGCTTTGAAAACACAGCAATGGTTAACAAAAATGCAGTGCTTAACGTGGACTTGCAATTTCCTAAACAGTTACTTGTACACTTGGGCCCTGAGCAGTTTCAGACTGCTCAAACTAACAGAAAAGTATGAAATCAAATTTTGAGCCTCTCAGTGTTGATTCAACTTCTGCTGCTAACTTAAAGGAATTAATTAACATAAATGCTTTAATCGTTTATACTCCAGTTTAAATCTGTGCCCTGTAATTTGAATAGGCAGAGCAAGAATTTTAATAGTCTTCTAAATAAAGTCTCTCTCTCCAGCCAAACCTTGGTTTTGTCACGTCTGCATTCTACACTAACATCTATAGTTCTTACATTCAGAAGAAAATTTCCTCATTTCCATTACCATTTCTATCCAAGACCTGAAATTAAGCAGTGAAAAATAACTCGTAAATTATCACTCACAACCTCTCCAGCAAGAGGTTTTTAATCACCTGTGCAGACCCAATAGGATGATTATCACCTCTCTTTTTTTATTCAAGTAAACATTAAGGAGATCAACATAAAAATGTATTTGCTTCTCATACTCACTTCAGAAGCTCCAATGTAATCGTACCCCGAGGCTCTGCTTCTATACTCTTTCCCCAGAATTTTAGCTTGGGATAGATTGATCCATGAAAAATAAAGTCCTTATTGAGGCCTTCAGAATAAAATGCACTAATAGGTGGGTGGTGGCTGACTTGCTCAGATATAAACCTAAATCCTAAATCCTCCCTAGAAACAACAAAGAAATAAAAAAAGCATTTAACAGTAATTTTTTTAACGTTAAAAGAGAAAAGAGCTACCTGATACTTTAAAAAAGTTTGAAGGATTTTTAGATTTAACTAAAGGTGAGACTTCCAAGTCCCATGACACATTTACAATTAATGAAAGGAATTATACTCTGAACCCCACTTCATACCCAAAATCAAACCACATTCAAACACCTAAATGACATTCTACCCAGGAAGGCATCTGAAGAAGTTTCACTGAAATGATTGAAACTCTTTGGGAGCAGGAGAAGATCTGACTGCAAATTCTTTCCTCCACTGCAGACATATTACCCATTTATCCAAGCAAACTGGAAGTCCTTCAAACTAACTCTTTTATCTGACATGATCAGCAAAACACTACTTAAAATAATTAATAGTCTCTGGTCAGGAAATGTCTCTGGTGGAAGAACATAGACCATTTTTTCTCTCAATAATTCAAAGAATACTCTGCCTAAACCTAGGAATAAAAATCATTAGCTTTTATAACAGATAGTTGGGGTAAAGATTTAGCTATCCTCAGAAACATATTTTAGTAGATTGTTTTTTATTTCCCTGAATAAACAACCAGACTAATATGACAGCCTGCTAACTCAAGAACACAAACAGCCCCAGCTCCCAGTTTAAAGTAATTATTACCTGGTTAATTCATAAGTTTCTCCTAACAGTGGGTTAAATGGTTTGCCAGTTCTCTCCCACTGAGAAGCTACAGCAGAAACTGCAAAAGCAGCTACAGCCTGTAAGCAAATTAAGAACACATTGTTATGAGAATAGTACCTTAAAGCTGAAAATTTAATATATTTGCTGCACATCACAGTATTTCATTATTCTTCCAAAAAGAAAGCATTGTATATTGCTTAAGGCCAAAACATTTGCAAGTCATAGGATAAGTGGGGAAATATAAGCAGTTAATACAAATCTCATTTTCAAAAGGAAAGTGTCACATATCTGATACAGCCACTATCAAATGAGAAACTTGTCTAGACAGACAAATACGGGCATTCTTGTGATAGCCCCAGAGAGAAATACACTCAAGTGAGAAATTGTCTTAAAATGAAAGATTTTGGGAGAGAAAAACTTCTTCTGAACTAACCAGAAGGTGGTAGCTGTTACTTACCTGCATTCTTTCCAGGGGGTCTGCATGACTACAAGCCTTATTAATGAGGTATATGTGTTCCATATATTCTGTTATCCGCTGAAGGAAACTCAATGGCTCGTTGAAGACAATAGGCATGGTAATCTTAGACAGCTCCTAGGTAGCAAAAGGATCAGTTAATTTCTTAGGTGTAATACAAAGTTAATAACTGACAACAACAAGAAACTTGAAAATAAGTTATGGGTTACTTTATTCAAAAGACATTTGGTAAGCCTATAGACAAACTCCAAGAGCTACAGCTGAAAGGGGCTCGAGGTGCTGCAGAACCCTACTGAAGAATAAACAACTCCAAAAATTGCTCCAGCTAACTTAATAAATGCAAGAAAAACGTTACCTTCTATTCTGTGGCTTACATAAGAGGTTAAAACTTCCACAGATAGCAGCAATAACATGCCAACCAGTTCATTACAGGTATTTAAGTACCACACATTTCTTTGGAATACTCACATACCTATCTGCCTAAAATCTAACTGTTTTACTGAAGTAACCACTAATTATTTTTTAAAAGGAACAGTTACATAAAGAATAGGATTTGGTTTGCTCTAACAAATTTTAGTGGCTTTATTTAAGCAACATCTAATTTGCATCAGAATCCTTCTTGTTTCACATGTGGATACAAGGCAGACATGAGGTTCCAATTCCGCAGGTCTTCTCCTATATCCAAGCAAACTGCACTGTTTAATTAAAAAGTTGCACTCATGACTGATGGCTAAAGCATCATTTAAGTGCTTAAAACTTACTGGAAAGGAGAAAGCCACCAGTGAAGTTCATGCAACATTTTCCTCACAGGCAGCAAGAAAAAAAAACAAGTTACCTCTAACTGATTTAAATTGATTTGGTCCCAGCAAAGCATTCTAGTAGATAGGTCACTCCTCCTAACAAAAGGAGTTTTGACAGTACAGCTGCATCTCTCAGATGACATAAATTAAACTAGCAGAAGGGCTCACTGGCTTGTCTGTTGCATTCACAAAGGGCTGTGCTGACAGACCTAGACTAGATACGAATGTAATTGCTTAACGCAAGTGGCTACGGCAGCAAGGCTCTCGAGTGTGGAACATCATTTCCATTCCTAGTAAGAATGAAGTAATCAAACATGTAGCTGAATTCTTAAAGGATTAAAAAAACCCAGCAGTGATGGCCAAACATTTCTATCCTTTCAGTCAGATGAAAGCAATTTTTTTGGCACAAACTGCTTAAATTGGGGGCAGGGAAGGATATAAAAATAAAGCCTTAAATCACACTTTGCCAAGTAAAGAATTAAAAGAAGCAGAGAAGAGAGCATTGTGTTAATCAAACCATATTTGACTACATTTTTAATGGCTTTAGTCTAATTCCTATAGGACAGTGTTAGAAATGCCAATGCACATGCTCCAACAGCTAAAGCGAGTAAGGAAATAGTACTGTTAGTAGATGTATGTTGAGATTTAGGGAGCTGCAGTTTGAGATTATGTTCCCTATAGAAAAAAAATGCAAAATGCCCCAGTTTTTATTCTGTGTCCTAAGTTTTAAGCAATAAAATTACCCAGCTGAAGTTAGGACCCCTGACCTCAGTATATTGCATCCAAGCCAACTCACCAGTCCAATGCATTTTTTCAGTATACTCCACACACTAAAATCACTTCTAGAAAACATCGGTGCAGGTAATGATGTTCTGTAATTGGAAAGAAAACAAGTGTCATTATCAGCCCCTTAACCAACAAGACATTTCCATTTGTAGGTATTGAAGTAATTTATAAAAGAAGCAAAACATTAACCTAGAGCTGATGTGGGGAGCAGACCAGTGAAATGCCTTTTCAATTCCAGAGAATTAACCTCTTCCAATGAGAACAGTAATGCCCTAAGGGATAATGAGCCAGCACATACTCACTTCTCATTTATTACGTAGTACCATGTGTTTACCTGTGTCTCTTAATTCCATTTTCTTGAATCTCTGTCTCTCCGTTATGCTTTCCAGTCCTATTGCTTTGGTGTGGATCCAGGTCAAGCATTTCTGCAACTATATGATTTGCTTCTGAAAAGTCTCCTGAAGAATTGTCAGAATCAAAGCCTGTATAAAAACCATAAGGCAATAGTTTTCTTAGGAACCTTACTATGCCACGGGGTGCCACTCACATTTTGTAACTCACACAGCTTAAGTACACTTACACCAGGTTATTTCATTTTAAAGATTATCAGAGTGAAAACCTTTTATTAAGTGACCTAATTTCCAGGAGTATTTAGAGTCAAGTATTGCATTAGAATCAAGCATTCTCAACTAATTTTTCACACTGCTGAATGTAAAACCAATTTAGAATCTTACAAGTTCTTCAGTAGCTCCTAATCAGATTAATTGTATTGTCTCTTCTTCAGAGCTACAGTGTGATTACAGTAATTTGTTCAGTTATGTAGTTTTCCCCAAAGAGCTTAAAAAAAAATTAACTTAGCCTACTTATACTATCAGGCAAGGAGAGAAAAAAAAAAAAAGAAGAGAAAATAGCCATTTCACAATCCAGCAGCAAACATCCAGACTCCTGGAGCAACAGAAATGTAGGATATCTAACTTCTTCTTTGCCATCCATGTGTGCAAGCCATAAGACACTCATGGGTACAGCAAGAACCTGTGGACACCAAGATGAATCATTCCCTGAGCTCTACAAGCAACCCAAGGCAGGACCTACAGAAATGGCTCCATTTCCAATGACCCAGTTCCACCCATTCGGGTGCGTAGCTACTGGAAACGCCGCTGTAACTAAACGCCAGCACCCCAACAAGATGCTCTGCAGAGCTTCTGCCATAAAAAAGTTAAACCAACAGGAACCTACAGGAACACAAGCTTCTATAATCAAGCAGCCTTGGGTACAATTGGACTAAACCAACAACCCAAGAGTTTAGTCTAATCATTTCACGTTTAAGTCACTCTGCTTCCCCACACACACAGAGAATAACAACAAATCCTTTTGCATATACCTTTAAATAAGAAAATTGTAAAAAGCTTTTTATGCATATATATATATATACACACACACACAAACTTGGTGACTCTGGGCAGCAACAGGCTCCTGTCAATCCTGCTATGGACTGACTGCAGAAACCAATTCTCAACAACAAATGAGGATCAGTTGCAGAGCACCCTGAAACGATGCATTGATACCACCCCCTTCACAGCTGTCAGTGCCACAACACAAAGCACTGCTCATCATTCAGTGTACGGAAGGAACATTTTTCTTGAAAATAATTCAAAGAGCATTAAGTCCTCTCTGAGTGCCACAGCATCAATTCTTCATCAGGAACCACAAGACTTTCTTTTCCAGCTTCCAATTTGCATCCAAAAGCAACATGGAAACGTGGATTTGCTGGCATACATCCTTGCCACAGTTTTACAGCATGCACTCACATAATTTCTGTATTCCTTTCATTCTAGCTATGACACCACCTGGGCCACCACTTGTCTGTGTGCTGACAGTTACCATCACACTCAGCCACAGCCTATCCCAAAGTCCAGCTGCGGGTACAGAAAGATTCCCAAATATTACAAAGCCTGTAAACACTCTAATGGAGTAAAGAAAGAAGGTTTGACAAAGATTATTTCAATTTTAAAGAGTAAAATGTTATAATCCTCTGTCATTAACTTTTTAAAAGCAGAGAGTATCTATCATAAGTCATATTTCAATTTTCTCTTCTTTTAAAATCTCCAGTCGGGTGCTTTTACCTTATCAGAGCAATTCATGCAAGGCACACATTCAGAAACCAAAGCTGCCATTTTTTCAAGGCTCAAGACCATGACAACAACATTCAAAACTGCATGAGGAAACACCATCACCATGATCTCATTTGGTAACCAGCAGGTGTAATAGGTGATGTCATGTATTAAACCATCTCCTACATTTTGATGTCACAAGCATGTAATTAGACAGCAATAACCACACCTTAGCAGTCTTAGTACTTAATTGGGAAGTATGGTAGTCATATATATATTCAGGTCATTAAAATGAAGACTACCCTGAAACACCTGTCTTAAAAAAACAAATGCCTGTCTTTAGTCCACCCACAATAAAATATTTATCATTTTAAAATGGCATTTCTACCCACATATCAGCTTTTTATGGAACCTGTACCAGGAGGTGGAAAAAGCAAGTACTATAAAGAATAATGAAATTACTTTTAGTAGTTTGACTGATGAAGTTGGAAGAAACAGATGAGCTTTTCAGTACCTGTGAGCTCAGCCTGAAAGCTGATCAAGCACACAGAACATAAGGAACAGCACCACATTTAATGGACACTTCAATGAGATAAACACACCTATATGTAAGAGTAAAGTTTCGTAACAGGAATGGTCAACAGCTTATAAGGGAATGGTTATGAAAAACGTTACTGGAATTGCAGTCTCTGCATTGCACCTGAAACCTTGCAAATCCTATCAAGTGTTCATCGGTTTTATCCACAGCAGTCTTTCTATTTCTTCTTTTTTTACCAAGTTTTTCTGTTTCTTCATGATTCAGTCACTTTGCCCTGTTCCTGTACAGCACACTGGGTATTTAGATTCAGGTATAAATATAATTTATGGACAACAAACATTGGTAAGTAAATAAATGCCAATTCAAACAAATGTCTTGCATACAAACAACAAAAATTAAATCCCTGCTCCAAAAAATAAGATACATCACAAGTGTAAAGTCTGCTTTATTAGCTTGCATCTCCACCTAATTTCTTTAAAAAACAAAGCAAAATACCAAACAACTAGCATACACAGCTGGATAATCACTAGACTTTCAGCTACACTTTCAACCTTAAACATCAGCTGGCTTGGCCACTTAAGTCCATTGAGAACATTTTAAAAGCTGTTTCTCAATGAAGTTATAAGCATTATAGCTCCGTGAGGAACTATCCAGAGAATGTTCTTCACAGAGGAAGGACTGGTCTGGAATAAAAACAGTTTATTGAAATGATTTGTTGTAGATTTTCTTTCTCCAGCTGCCATTAAAGCCCTGAACTTGCAGAACTGAGTATGGAAGTTTTACTTACAGGACAGTTTTTATAGCGAAGCGCCACTGGGAGTGAGAATAAAAAAGGGGATTTAGAAGGGGGATAGGGGACTACTCAGAAATATAATCAGCTGAATCAAAAATCCCAACTTAAATGTGTTACGGGTGAAAGAAAAGCTTTTAAAAAGTCTTAAATTTTCAAAAGTAAAATACTCAAGTTGGGTGCCAACATTAATCTATCTCAAGAGCTTAAAGAAAAGTGACTTGCCAGTAGCTCTAGTTTTCTTAGCCTTCTTCTTCCACATCCTGCAAAGGAAACAAGTCCACCCAGACCATGCTATACATCCACCCACGAGAGAGCTGAGAGGCACACTGTTCTGTGAGTCACATATAAAGACAAGACCACCCCTTATGTACAGTCAGCAACTTCCTTAAATACCAATTAAGCCTCGTCACTCAAGACAGAAAGGGAATCAATATAGCAGAGTACTGAGAACCTTCAGACCTAGAAAGGGCATAGGGATAAATACGCTGGAAGTGCAGAGAGCAAGTGAAGGCAGAGGTTGTTTTTCCTTGGTCAGAAATTGCCATTCTCCACTTTTCCCAACAAGTCCATCCTCCCACGGGACAGCCGTGTGGCACCGCTCCGACAAGAGCAGGGTTGGCCTTCCACAGGGCTGCAACACCTCAATGCTACAGCAAATTCTGCTGATTGTTTGATCCAGACATTATGAAAATACATACATTTGGCAGCAGACATCTCACTTCCTTCTCCCCAAGTGAAAGCAATAGTTTACAGTGAAAAGCAGTAGTTTACAGTGAACAACAGCCAGGCTATAGGAAACAGAAGGGCAAGATCCTCACAAATACATGGGGCCACATGAACCTCATGGGCACAGAGCAGGAGATTCCCATGGAACTGCAGGTTCATATTTTAAAAAGCAAAACTAAACTGTTCACGTTTGTCAAGAATAAATTACCCCAGTAACTAGGGAAGCATTCTCCTGTTCTGTGGCAATCCTCTCACAAAACACTTTGGCAAACAGATACCTGACAATTAATGAAGGAAACAGTTCTGACCCAGCAGGACCTGACAGCACACAGCCTCTACAAGTCTGTGGTGAGATTAATAAACATGGGGTGACACAGGCTAGAGGGAAGTGATCGAAGCTCTGTGCTTCCCACTTCACATAAAATTACAAAGAATCTGAAATTCATGAAAGGATTGCCCACTTTACCTGATCCAGTCTCAGAGACCACCTTCTGTATTTGAGAACAAGCAGTTGCTGTGCTGTCGAGAATTAACCGAGACCACAGGTAACATGTCCAAGAGATTGCCAATACTCATCCATAAGTAAGGATGTCAAGTGTCCAATTATCCAGCAATGCTAATAAACTTCTGAATGCAAAGAGACTTCTCTCCATGGCGACTCTTCACCAGTCACTAACCTGATGCATCACCTATACAACACAGTATGAGTGTAATCATCACCCAGTCAGGGTCAAACCATCTGCCAGGAGGATAATTCCCAACCACACTGCAGGCAATTCCATCACATGAGCGTGTCTTTTGGATGGGATGGGTTTCCTGTGTCAGAAGCAGGAAACTTCTCAGCCAAAGAGGCAAAATCCACCACAACAAAAAACGGGGGCTTCTTCAGGGTAGATTCACATTCTAAAAGTGGATGTCATCAGTTACTAACCACAGAAAAGTCTTGGCTTCCTCAGGGAGTGAACTCATAGTATCTTAAGCAGCAGCACACTACTTGGGTTGCTGCTGAGATACTGCAGAGTTCTGAAGTGTGATTTCACACAGAGTTCCAAGTGCTCTACTAAGCCTGGTTTGCTACTTACAGGTCACAAACCACAGTATCCAACTACTGCAAATCAGTGAACTTGTGGGAGTGCATTGCAGCTCCCTCAGGGAAACCAGGACCCGGGACTCTGGGGGAGCAAGAGCAGAGGAGTATGGTGTAGACTCCATTTTCATCTCAACGTGGAGCTAAGGCACTGCTGGAGAACATGCTTGTTCCTGGTAGCCATGACCCACTGTCAGTCACGTTGCTTCACCCAGCCCCTTCTGTTTATTCCTTGTAAGAAGTTCCAACCAACCATGCCTGAGTCTACCTTACCCACTTGTATCCACCATGCTACTTCCATTTCTTCAGCTCTCATGCTTCCCATTATCCTCTTTTCATTCCCATGATTCTACATCAAGCACTCTACACTCACTATTGCCAGCATTTCTCACTTCACCTCTATTGCAGGATTTCTGAGGAGACATTCAAGCAGAAGACCTCAAAAGTGTTTGAGGTCTTTGAAAGGATTTTTGTTTTAATTAAAATACTTTAAGCACTTTATTTCACTTCTAAAACCATGTAAGGCTCTTATAAATAACCACTCATCCTTGTTAGTTCAAAGAAAAGTACCATTTGATACACTGCTCAAGTGTGAAGTGATTCATGTTTGCTTTTCTAGAAACAGCACTGGATTGCAAAGACTCCTGGCTCACTTTCACAGTAATTTGCTTCTGACTAGGAAAACATTTTTCTACTTCAATTCTTCAGGATAAGTTTTCCATTAAAATAAATAAAATAACACTAAAAATAATCCATGGAAGATATTTCACCTTTCAAAGGCTATGAGAAGCATTACTTCTCAAGCTGCTATTAAATTACCTGCATTTTACAGAAAATGAAAGCCAGATTTTGCTACTAAAGGACTGTTATAGTGATAAAATGATGGCCAGCATTAAGCTTTAATAAAAAAAGTCCTCATTTCCAAGTCTGAACCCGAATTATAATTCTTCCTTTCTTCTTTTCAAAAGATAGCACTACAAGTTTTACCAACAGTATTATACTTTTTATTTATTTCTTAACAGCAATATATTCCTGGCCCCTCACCACACACACAGTGCAATTTACAGCAGGTTTTTTTTCTCTTCTCTGGCAGCGTGGCTATCACTCACCCGTAACGGCATCATAAAACTCTTCTTCACTATTCATCCTTCAGCGTGAAATCTCTGTGCAGCCAATCCAGCTTCCTCTAATGCATCATTGAACTTGATGTAGAGATTAAGTATCTGTGTGCTGTCAAAGTCTTCTTTTGCAGATACCCAGCTGCTTTAGATGATCTGTTTGATAAGACAGAGAAACCGAATTAGCAACTCCCACATTTCTTCTGTGCACAAACACACACACCTGACAAATGCTAATTTTCCTATTTCTTCCCATGGCAAAAGATGGATTTTCAGATTCATAAGTAAACAGCCTTCTTTGATACCAAAGGAATCCTGAAGATGAATGCTACCTACCACAAGAACAGCTAATGTACTATGCCACACTTCTCTCTGTATAAATATATACAATACCATGGAATATACATTATTTCTGGCAAGTTACATTTCAGGCAAGTATGGCTAGAAGGAGCAGAGAACTGAAGGAAGCAAAAGACAGCTGGCAAAATAAAAATTCTCCTCTTCAGGAAGAGGATAAACCTTGCCACATCCCTAACCAGAAAGCTGGGAACAAGAAAGAGAATCCTGTATCTCAAAACCTCACTTGCATAAAAACGCTGAGCTTCACTGTACATCATGCAATGAGCATCCAGTGACCATTAGAGAAGATTTGTCAGGCTGCTACTATGAACTCTTGAAAAGATAACTGGAGATTTTTCCCTCTAGAGGGAGGGTGTAAAGAAACAACGAACAACAACTCAGTAAAGTCAAGCACACTGGAAATAACTTACAGATTTATGAAGCATTCCAGCCCTACTTTATGGATGGACTAAATTAGATTTTTTCCAGATGGTTGGCAATGGTGTAATGTAAACGTTTCTACTTCACCCAATTTTAGTCAAAGTAGAATAATGAAAAAGTTTAGTTCCCACTCTTACAAATGTTCATCAGGTACCAATGATGAGCCAAGTGCACGACGATAAACAACAGCATGGCAACGGTATCAGTATCTCCTCCAAAACAACCTCAATCTGTCAGGCTCAATTTTTTTATGATCCTTGAAGATCCCACTGCTTTTGTGACAGTGGTTTTTCCAGAGTAATTATAACTTGCACAATTCCATTCCAATTAAGAGCAACAAAGCCAGAAGCACACTTTACTCCTAGCAGAAGAGTTTGACATCTCTGAAGCCAACTCCTGCTCTCTGCGAGAAACCAAACTGCACGATTCCTCCTGTATTTCAAGTCTTGTTACTTTAGTGCCCAGAACAAAAGCTATGTGAATGCCTCACACACATACAGCCCTTCCAATTTTCCATTCATACAGAGGAGCTCAAACAGCCTATTTTGGAACTCGTCTAAGTTAATGAACGTATTGTTTGCCTTGAAGCATTGTCTGTCAAGGGCAGGTGTCTCAGTTTGTCACTTTTCCCTTAGCAACTCCCTATTTTGCTCACCACTATAGGATTTTATATCAATCTCTGCACCATGGTGAGTATCTGAGCTTCCACATAACCTTCAGCAATTTCTTATTTACAAGTCCTCACCTCTGCAAGGACAAAACCTTAAGCAGCAGCTGCTCAGCTGTTGCCAGTGTTGCTGCAATGCTCTCAGCTGGATGGCAGTTTCCTTCCCTTTTCCCTGTGCTGTTCTGTGGTCACAGACCTTTAAACCTCCTTCAACTTTCTTGCTCATCAGCAACAAGTTCCTGACTTACTTTTGTCAAGGTGCTGCATTCTCCTAGGCAGAAAGAGGGAATTCAAATAAAATTATTGCTACAGAAAACAGGACATCTCAGGACAACTGTTCACCCTAGGTTATCACCACAATGGAAGGACTCCACTACCTTGCCAGATAAGAAGTTACATTAGAGGGCTTCTTTCACCCTCCAAGCTGCTGTATCCCTGAAGGTGCAAGACATTGACGGTTTCAATTGTCCACAAGTATTGCATCCTTCTGGCGAAACAGCAGCCAATATTTCCAGAAGAAAACCTGTACATGCCCAAGACACAGCCCCCTCATGCTCAGCACTACAACTCCAGCATTTTGCTCACATATTCCTGCATCTTCCCTTTTTATATTTAGTCTCTCATTTTTTATTTATCCTCTTGCAGCAGGGCTATCCTATACAGCTCGTGTGGTGGGATTCTCTTCTGAAACAGCCTTACATCTATTTGCAACACCTAAAAAGGAAAAAAAAGAGCTAGTTTAAAACCCACCCCCATTCAGATCAAATGCAAAAGTCCCTATGCAAACACAGCCATGGCACATAGCAGCTCCAGGGATGCTTCGAAACAGCCACTCCAGTATGCTATGGTCTTGCACAGAAGGCACTAAGAAATAACAATTATGACTTAAAAAATTGACAGTTGTCTTTAAGAGCCTTAGAATAAGCAAAGTCCCACAGATGAATGCCTGTTCCTTCTCTCCCCCCTCCTGCACCATAATAACTGCATCACAAAAGGACTTGTGAAGTGGAACTGTCTCACACAGCGTGCAGCTCCACATGGCAAAGACAAGGAAGCCTTCCTATGAAAACACTCACCAAGTACAAACGGAGCAACTGGAATGAAAAACTTGAGCTAACTGAAAGCAAGAGTTGTGCTGCGCCCTCATACACACCTCCCACCACACCTTAAGCTCACTGGTATCTGAAAATGAAAGTTCAGTCATATCCCTCCAAGTTATAGACAAGCTTTGTCCTATTGACTGAAAACCAAAATATTCATGGAAGTCACTTTAAATAATGGTTGAAAATTCTCCCAAGGTGCTAGGAGCATTTTTTAAAGGCCAAATTAATATATTTTGCATCAGTTACACAAGGCATAAATTAACACATATCACTTCTTTTACATCCTATTATTTTATTTAGCAGAGATTAACGTGAATTTGCACCTAGCTGAACACACAGTGATAACAGCACTCAGCTTTCATGAGCCAAAAAAGCCAGGATTAAGTCCTTTTCACTTACTAAAAGCAAGAGCAAAAAGTTACTTTCAACCAGACTGAAATGCCAGAAGACAAAAACATTCTGTTTGCTTCACATTCAGCATTTTTAATCTGTACTTCTTCCCTCCATGTACCCAAAAGAATTCACTTACACACTCGCTACTGCAGATAACAGCTTGTATTAAAATCACTGCCCAAGGAAGGGTGCAGGACCCCTGTGTTGGACAGACCTGCAGGAGCTTAGGGCCAGCTGCCACCCTGGAAAACCCTTCATGGCCACATCCCTCAGTTCCACAGTGTAGAAGAAATACAAAGTGTATGTAGATATTTTCTTACATACATGGTGACCATCAGGAACATGACAAGCAGTTCTCCACACAGGACTTCACTCACTCGTGGTCAGAGAGAACACTGTCTTGGCAATCAGGGTTTGCTGGTTTATGGGTTAAAGAGCCCATGCTAACGAGCTGGGCCTGGGTACTCAGGGCTTAAACACCCAGAGAAGTGCTTTGGCCTGGGGATTGCAGCCCAGCTGTGCTGCCACATTTGTGACCGAAGAGAGACTGGATATAGATCATTTCATAAATAACAGGGAAAAGCTGCAAGTAGGGGTGTCTTAAGAGAACTGGTAATTTGTAATTTCATGATGCCAACACACCCCTGACCACAAGAAGCCCAGATTTTGTGGGTTACGAGATAAGTGACAAAGCTCATCTCCTTCCCCATATTTTAAGGCCATGGATTTGTTTATACAAATTGGATTTACTACGGGGTTTGTGTGCATGATTAAGAACTGCCCTGTTTATTTTTATTTTTGTAACAGGATGATTTCCCTGCGGGGGAGATGCTGTTTCTCAAGCTCAAACTGAAAGCTTGTCCAGAATATTCACAATGAAATTTTACTCCTTGAAATTACATTTAAAGTGAGTGCCAAAGCAATTAACAGAAAACGAAGTTTAACACAACTTGTTCAAGACTTTCTTCAATAAATTATTTGGGCAGAACATAATTTTGCTAGTTATTTTGCTTATTTGCACGCCAGTGCCTGTAACCTACCAAACCAGACCAGCACGAGTTAAGCTAAAGCACAGCTTTGTAACATCAGAAAGTTGCAAGAGCTTCTGGTCTCTTCCAATCAAAGGACTAACACTTGGGTTCCTCTGAAATGAGCTTTGCTCCTTGGTGGTGTTGTAAAGCCACCCACAAACAGGTTAAACCAGACATTGTGCTGTCTAATAACACAATTTAGGAACATGGATACCAATGCTGAAGAAAGAATTCCATGTTGGTCCCAAGCAAGTGACCCCAAAACCCAAACAGGTAAGGAATGAAATATAACTGTGAGTCACACAGACACCAAGTCTGTTCTGTACTTGTGTTATGAGAAGGTGTAGCTGCTGAACAGCCAGTCCAAAGCAGGTTACTCATTAAAACTCCATTAAATCTCACAGTTTATCAGAAAAGGTTCACACATTCCCATACAACTGTTGGCCATGGACAGACCTTTCCGTAAAGGACACGAGGATGTCTTGCAAGGCAAAGGACAAAACAAAGCATGCAGTCACAATAAATACTGAGGAAACATGAGAAAATACCTGCACCAGCCCACAGCACACCCCGAAACAGGCTCTGTGGAGAGGGGGGGATTACTAAGACTGACACACCACCTTCCAGAGGTACATCTGCCCCAGGGAGCACCAGCTGAAAGGGCTGCTCCTGAACATGCACGGCACCCCGATGGTCACAGCACACACTCGGATGCTGAGGCTCACCCAGGAGAGAACACGCTCCTCTCAGTGATCCTCACAGCCTGGCTGCAGAGGACACAACTACTCACACCACCTACGCTATGGTCCCATGACGAAGGAGGGAACAAAGTCCTACCACACCTGTCCATCAGCTGGTTATGAGTAACATCAAACAGTGTCCTGGCAAGCACCATGCTGAGCACGTACCTCAATGGTAACTCGTACCAGGTATCTGCTCTCCAGTAACACCCTTTGTTTCCAAAAGCTTCCCTCTGCGTGGGTCCCAGGGTCCTGCATGAGCTCACAGCCTCCCAAGGCAGAAGATCCAGGGAACTCTCTTCCAGAGGTACAGTAGCAATAAGATCAGCTTCAGCCTTTGCACAGTTCCCACCCATTTTAAACCATTGCCTCTCACGTTCATTTATTTTTAAAATCATGACAACAAAAGTGCAAGACTTGGCAGTCACTTTATAAAGTATCCAACTTGCTCAGCAGTGTCTATGAGGAGAAATGTATGAGGAGAAGGTTCTACCTTCATAGCTTCTCTCTGAAACCATAGGTGTGGAGATCCTCTGCCTGCAGAGCAGTCCAAGGCTGCTCTGGCACCAGTACCCCCCACACCTATCTGCCAGGTGAGGCTGTGGGGATGACCCATAATGGTTGTCCATAACACCATTTCATTTGCTCACAGCTCTTATCAAGTACTAGAAGTTGAAATGTCCTATGGATAGTCAGTAATCCCTTAATTTTGCCATCAAGTATGCTTGTTCCTTCACAGATTCCATTCCTCAACAGAAGAAAGTGTCTGTGTCACCAAGATCCTGGATCCTCACAACTTCTACACCAATCCAAAAGCCCCCAACATCACTAACAGCTCCAAATGACCTGCAATTACTAAGACCTAGCTTGTTCAACATAACTAGCTACTCAGCACTAACTTGTTCTTCTATGCTAACCCCCAACAAAGCCCTAGCTGGTTAACCAGAAGTTACTCCTCCTTTAAGAAACATTTACATTTCCATAGCAAGGTAAGCTTACAGTAGCTAATTTGACTGGAATGTGGTTCAGCAGGATCAGTTCTGAAGTCTGGTTGGCTCCTCCAGGCCTGGAGTTGATATTTCACATCATGCAGCAACTCTGGAAAGCCACTGCTTCCTTTACACCATCCTACGACCTTTACAAACTCTGTTTCTTTGGCTCTTCAAGCACATGTTCTAGCTCTAGAGACACACACAGAGCACTGGGTCATGTTCATTACCCAGACATTGAATCTGTGTGTGAGATCAAGGAGCATTGAAGTAAAACTGAGTAAATAAACAGCAAGCAGTCGTGAAGATAAACCCAGATATTTGCCAGCATGAGCAGGTAGGGTGTCAGAAGTTCAACACGAATGCCACCAAAGAATTGATGAATGAGCACATTCAGCAGCTTGTTCCCACACCTAGCAAGGGTTTGCTGGACGTGCACTTCCACGGCAGATTTTAAAACAAATTAAGGTTATTTACTTGAAAGTAGAAAACTTGCAAGCAAGGAAAAATAGAAAAAAAAAAAAGTAAGAAAAAAAGGCACATGAGATTTTCCTCCCAAAAAATAAAAGAAGAAACTTTCTGTCAAATTTCATGTGATAAAAATACTACAGGAGTATTGCCATGGGGGTGGGAGAGAAGAGGCCAATCCCATAAACTCTGAAAAGACACTCAGTTTTCAGGGTTTTGCTTTTCTTTAATGGGTCAAAAGCTCAATTTAATAGAAATAGTATGGATAGTATGGCCAGAATTTAAAATTACCTTGATACAAGCGAAAACTCATGCCCCATTTAATCCACCTAACAGCATATGTTAATAAAGGGCAACATTTTTATAAGTCCAGAAAGAGATGCCAAAAGAGCCAGCAGAAGATCAAATACACAACACACCCTTCCTACTGACACTGAAATAAAAAGAGAAAGGAGAACAAACAACATGACTGGTGCAATAAGCCAACCCCACCTTCTCCTGAGTTGCCAGCTGAAATAAAACATAGCTGTAGTACTTTAAGGGACAGAAATAAATAGCATGAACTAGAAGATAAATATTCATGTGTTTGTGCTGCACACACATCTCCTGAAAGCATCAAACTGCAGTGTTTCATCTCTGAATGAAAGCTTCAGCAAGGGTGAATATGAATTGACTCATAAAATTAGGTTACCAACAACAATGGATTTAAAGCATCTATAAAAATTAGCCAGGAAGTCAATTTATTTGGCAATTTAGGTACCTGCTGTAATTATTATGCACTTAAAATCTCTCCAGTCAGAGAACAGCTGCACAGATGGCAGAATCCCAAAGAGGATTTTATTTACCAAGTTAGATTTGTTTCTTGCTCCGAAGTTTGACTGCAATAGCATCTTCCACCAAGATGTCTTGGCAGGATGAAACTCACTCCGCAGTAAGAGAAGGACAACTTCCTTCTCGGGTCTGTTAAAGGTTCAGCGAGGAGGCTCAGCTGAAGACCTGGCCCACTGTCACTTTGCCATTGCTTTGAAGATTGCAGCTATCCCCATTACAGGTCTTAATGTAGCTGGGAGTTATCCAATACCCTGGGGGCAGCTGAGGACCTGTACTGGGTCCTGCTGGGATGGAGTTAATTCCCTTCCCAGCGGCTCGTATGATGCTGTGCTTTGGATCTGGGACCAAAGCAGTGTTGGGAACACAATCATGTTTTATTGCTGAAGATCACTCACACAGTATCCAGGCTTTCCCCCCTCCTCACTGCCTCCAGAGCGAGCAGGCTGGGGGTGGGCAAGAGGCTGGGAGACACCGCTGGGAGGGCTGACCCAGACTGACACGGGGATGTTCCCACCACAAACTGCCATGCTCAGCAGTAAAACTGGAGCAGTTTTGCAGGGATTGCCATTGCTCAGGGACTGGCTGGACATGGATCAGCTGACAGCGAGCGATTGCTTTTATATCTCTTGTTTTTCTTCATTTCTATTCAGCTTTTCCTCCTGCCTTTGTTTATTAAATTGTCCTTGTCTCTACCTCCAAGTTTTCTTGCTTTTTACCCTTCCAATTCCCTCCACATCCCACAGGGAAGGAGCTGTGTGGGGCTCAGCTGCCTGCCAGGGTCAACCCAACAACAGAACCAAAGCATCCTAAGCTGGGAGTTTAGCTGAACTTATTTTTAAAGCACTTGAAACAATGGTGGCAGCAAACTGAACATCTGAAAATTCAGCTTTGAACACACGAGCCAAACAGATCCATGGCAGAGTCACATTCTGTTCTCTCAGGAGTACAGATTTTTGGTGATACTTCACAAGAATTAGAGCCAACTGAAACGCTAGAAGTCTGGTTTGAAACTGAGTTCAGGCTACAGAAATTGTTTCTGCATCAGAACAAACCGAAATTGTCCCACGCAGCAAGCACTGCCCCCAGCCCAAAGCTGCAGCACTGCTATCAGAAGCTGTATTTATTGAATATGAAAATTGTAAAGGTGAAACTGGACAGAAAATACCCCAACAGCATCGTGCTCAGTTACCTACAGAACTGACAGCTACCCCCAGCTTCACTTCAGCTGAAAACTCTGCTCCATGGCTAAGGATGCTGGCTCACAGAACTCCTACCAAACCTAACAAGCAAAAAAACACCAAAGAAAAGTTGATTCCAGCAGATGAACATTTCCTGATGCCAACACTTCACTGCAATTCCCATAGAAGCCCGCAAGTGTTTTTTCACACTACATCCACCTTTGAGGCAACTTCTCCACCTCAGAGCATCTGGCACAGCATTTTTTGGACTTTGTGGCCTTCCCTTGGAAAGTGCTGCATTGTCCACAATTATGAAAGAGCACAAAATTCTGGCTGACGTGACTCCCCTAGCCATGATGCACAATGCCAGGCTTGATCGTGGCTGATACCTCAGCTCCTTTCTAGCCACATTGTTAAAAAAACCAGTAATTCAATCCTGTAAAAATGAGTTACTTCTTACTTGTTTCCTGAAGGATTTGGTTTATCTTCTTTCTAAGAGGTACAAGGTGAGAAGTAATCAATAGCTCCAAGCACAGGGGCTTTGGACACAAATGTCAATTGACACAGAATTAATCATTTATAAACACTTCCCCTTGAATCAAAACTTACTTTGAAGGTAAAATTAAATACACTTGAATACTTCTCATGATAATGTAACCACCCCCACAAACTGATCACTGAAGTTTAAGAACGTGAAGACAACTTCAACATCTAACATGACTGGAGAAATCCCCCAGAACAGTAAAAATAGCTACAGGTTTAGTTCCTACATCTTCCTACTAAAAGACACTTTTTAATTTGTCTCTGTGGACCCATTCTCTACAAGTTGTTTTATATTTATTCTGCACAAGGTATCTCAAAAATCACTTTCATGGAGACTTCAACAATTACGATAGCAATCACATTGCAAATAAAGCTGACTAACCCAGTGCTAAGCCCTACAGCACAAGAAGCCATATTTTTATGTCTACCAACAATTCATTACACACCGAAATTCTGCAGCACAAGCTCGTGCTCACAGCTAGCAAACTATTTGCTAAAGAGTTTTAAGGTGATACCACAAATTTGCCAAAGCTTTAGAAAGTCAGAGTTTCTGCTATGGTTCAATTTCCCTTGAAGCTGCATTTATAGCAGATACTTAATGGATCCCAGTATGAGGATGTTGCTGTGTTTGCTGTTGTCAAGTTGTTTGGTGTTGTCAGCTCTAAATAGTTGTTTTAATAAAGTATTTTTAATAAAGTAGTTTTAATAAAGAATCCACCTAGCTATCTACTCAGTAACACTGACCCACTGGGGTAATAAAACAGTTGCACAGTGCTTTGAACCAAGCCTAAGGCAAAACAAGCCCATGTAAATAGTGTTATTTGCTTCTCTAAATATAGATAGCATTTTTGCCCCACTATCAGACAACCATTTCACTGACGTTGTACAAAGCCTAGAAAGAACAGATGCATGGGGCAGAAGTTCTGTTCTTCCAACAGAGTTCTCATTTCGTCCAGCCAACACACACACTGCTAACTGGACTGTTAGAAATAGGTGGGGAGCAAACTCCTCCGTAGCCTTAACACGTACAAGTTTTATAATTGAGAGTTACTAAAAAGATTCTCATTCTCACTTGATTGCACTGATACAAGGGAACGGACCCTGCAATGGCTTCTGCCACCTCAGTGGCTGGAGCTGGTTAGGTCTGGAATGAGTGATGGGAACCACAGAGACCTCAGAATTCAAATGCCAATCCCCTTTAAACTCCCCATACCATCACAGCTTTCGAACTGCCACTAGAACTAAAACCCAGTGAGGCATATTCAGTTTATTTTGGGAGCCTTAAAAAAAACTGACTCACAACTGAGTAAAAATAGTGAGACTAAAAATATCATTATTCTCATTGATGAAAACACCGCTCTTGACAAACATCGTAAGCGTGCAGACCTCTGTGTACCACCCCAGAGGTTCACACCATCCCAACAGCCACATCCCTTGTCTCATTTAAAACCCTGGACAGCACAGCAAAGGAACTGAACTCAAACAGCCACAGATCGAGGTTTCCCTTCAGGCTGATGCCAAGCACAGACCTCACGTGTCCAACAGAGCAATACACAGTTTAAGTTTGGGAGCATAAAACCACGGGGGCCAAGATTAAAAGGTCCAGATGTTTTTCTGCAGCTGCAGGCACAATTCACCTTTTGTGCACACCAGATTTATAAACAATCGTGGGGAGACAACGCTCACCCAGCCTCCTGCACTCTCTGAATGGAGGGCTGCTGTGATTCACTGCAAATCTGTCTCATTAAATTACGGGCACAACAAAATATACTGAAATAATCTAAAGGATCTGTCTAGACCAGCAAATGAATTTCCAATTGTAACTGTATTTAAAAAAATAAATCAAGGTTAAGTAAGCTTAGCCTATTCTTGTAACTTATTGATCCTGAAAATCAAGACATTCTCTTTGTGCACTGAATCAACAATAAATTTCTGGAGAGTGTAACTGGAAAGCAATGGCCAGCCACATTTGACACATTCTAATTGCTTGCTGCTCCCATGCAACTTGCTATTACGAGCCTCTAGGAATCGAAAGTAAATCATTACATCACCACACCTTCTTCTGCATAGTAATTATTAAAAATTAGAGGACTGAGATATTGTGTTCTTTAATTCCAAGTTCTATAGCGGTCCATTCCATAAAATAATCAAACCCATAAAAGAATTGCTCTAACACATAACCTGTATTTTTTTGCAACAGGGAACATATCAAAGTCCCGTATCTTCCACGGTGGCAGACAGAGGGTGACCAACTTTTTCACTGTTCTCACTTTCCAGTTTGCTCAGCCAGGTGAACATGACCTGTGATCAGTCTCATATTCAAACTCAACAAGAACATTCCAGATGTTGAGGGCTCCATATTTAACACACGTTCTTTGCACGCCCGATTTGGCACATTTCTTCCAAAAAATGTAAGGGAGCCAAACATTTCAGTTACTTCACAGAGAACAGACTAAACACTAAGCATTTTAAACATCGTATCAGTGACAAGTACAGACATTTCTCATCAGATACCTTCATGACTCAGATGACAGAAGTGATATCAAGTGAAGGACCAGAAAAAATGCCAACTTGGCCAGGGAAGTTCCAGGTATCAGGTAGCATCATGCAATGCTGTGTTCTTCAGGGACAAATTCCTTCAAAAGCCAAAGCTAAGGAATTACCTGCTCAAAAATTCAGTGTACTTGCATGTGGATCTTGCTTTCAAACAACAACAACAACAACAAAATCACCTGACTGGCACTACAGGCAGTGATTTAGAAACAGAGCCTTATCAAAGCGACAAAGCTGGACTGGTGTGTTTCCCAGCCACCACTAAAGCAACAGAAATCCAAAGCCTTCCCCCTTTGTTCTAGGTCAGCGCATGTGAAGCTCACACAGTAGAATTCACAAGAAGAAAGAGCGAAAGAAATCCCAGTTTCAATCATAAGACCTGTCGGCTCCAGCCAGCACGAATCACAGAAAGCAGCAACTATTAAAACTGATTTAAAGAAACCACCCAGCAGTGAAAATCACCCTCCATGATCAGTTACCAAACCCAGTGCATCTGCAGAGACGTTAGCAAACAAGTAACTGTGCATAGAGTAACTGAAACCTTTAACCCAGCCACTCTCCTTCAGCTCCTTGCAGGCATAAAGTTTGTCGCCCAGTAATAATTTTTCATCTTGAACTTTTGCCTTCTGTTTATAAGATGATATTGGCATGGCTGAAGAGGAAAATGGCATATTTTGGGAGAAAAACTGCTTATATCTCAGTGTTTCCTGAAGTTACACACTCGTTATGAGGTGCTGCTGGTTGGGGAAAGCAACACTCAGAACCACTCCTGATGTTATCCTAGATTGCCCTCAACTTTCTGTCATGTGGCCAAACATCTGTATGACTTGATGACTATTTTGAGAGAAGCTGTGTTTACAGTAACTGAAAACCCAGGGGGTTACTGAGGGCAAGATCACTGCTCGGATTTCTTGCTTCCATGCACGTTCAGCCAGTTCCCCCGCTCCCATCCCACGGGGCAGCGCTGGGTGTTTGGGAGTTACCCAAGTCACTGCTCCCAGAAGTTGCCCTGAGGTTTCAGAAGCCCCGGAGCAAACTGGTGTAAAGTTTGTGAAGAAGAAACATACACTGTTGCTTCCAGATGTCAGCGTGAACGTGGAGTTACTGAACTTCGGGAGGTTGAGTCGGAATGAAACAATTGAATTTTTTTTGCATGCAAAAGCTTTAAGAAAGGGAACATTATGGGAAGAGTGGTACAGCAAAGCCAATCCACACGGCAGATCCACACGGCAGACCTGAGCCTCTTTTCTATTCGTACTTTTTCAAACCTTAAATGAACCTTCTGTATGTATTTTAATCGAGGAAATTCACAGTGAATGGGAGCAGCATCTGCCCGCGCCCAACACGGGCGCTTCAGAGGGGGAACACGAGGCTGGGGCAGGCACAGAAACAGGAGATTTCCAACCCACACCCGAAACTGGGGCCGGCGAGTGCTGCAGCGTGAGGAGCTGCTTCCAACCGAGCCCCGAGCCCCAGCACGGGCAGCACAAACCCCAACATCCAAACCAAATCAAAGGCAACACCAGGTTTACCTCGGTCAGCACGCAGCGGCTCTGGGGACATGGCATCCTAAACAAACGCCTTTTGCCCTGCTGTTTTCCCCATCTTGCTCCTCTCCCTTTCAGGAGCTCTGGAAGAGAAACACGGAGCAGGTGACTGAGGAACAACCGAGCCCCGGCTGCACCGAGCCCCGAGCGCCCGCCGGGCTCCAGCTGCGGCCCCGGAGGCCCCGGCACACGCTCAGCTCGGGAACCGAGCGCCGCGGCCTCCTCTGCTGAGCCGCCCAGC
>VZRW01001021.1:92076-104489 GCA_013398125.1 Aegotheles bennettii | reverse complement strand
GCCACAGCTTCTCTGGGCAAAGAGAGAAGAGACATGGGTGAGCAGGACCTTGTTAGGCAGCTTACTCACCTTGTGGGACTTCAGCCTCAGCAATTCACCTGTGAAATTCAGAAACAGAAACTGAGGAGACAGCTGCATGCAGCCATGCTCAGGATGGCAGAGCTTTGAGAAATGCTGGTCTGCTAGCAGATTACCTGCTGAGGTCCAGAGCAGAGTCCTCAGCCGGTGTAAATTATCGCCAGCTCCGCTGATGGAAAGAGTTTCAGACCAGAAGGGATCCTTGGATCATCTCATCAAACCAGCTGAATATGAGCCTGCCAAACCCTGACCCCATTACACACACACCCAGCCCAAGAGCTCACAGTCACGGGTACAGTTGTGACCTGTGTGGGCTGCTCCACTGGGGTGTGATCATCTGGTCTGGACTTGCCAAAAGTGTCCCTGGGTGAGCTCTGTGCCAGCCCAGGGAAGGCTGTGTCCTGCTTTTCAATGGAAGGGTCTGGTCACTACAGGGTGTGTTGTTACCTAAAGAAGTGCCACTGAGTAATGGGACTCCACAGACAGCAACCACAGGCTAAGCAGATTGTTTCAAACAAGACTCTGAAGATACAGTGGACTGCACAGGAACTACATCTAGTTTCAAAGCCAGGCAGATTCTTTTTAGATTTATTTTTTTACATCCCAATTTTAAGCAGTGGGAGGGCAGAGAGCAGCTGGTCATTGCAAAGGCATGTGTTTTTGGTCTGTAACACTGTGTTGTGTTAACACAGGTGCCACCAGAGAATGCTGTAAACCTTATCTACAGTTTCTACAAGAACTTATTGCAAGTTAGAAGGGGAGGACTCTACTTCAAGGAGAAGCACTACAAATGTGTCCGCGCAGATGAGAATTCCATCTATCTTCAGAATGTACGTGGACAAGAGCTGTGGCCATCCTGAGAAATCTGGAGGCTTCCTGCTTCCTTCCCTTGCTGCCTGGTTACGTGAATACCGTAACTTTCTTCCCTCCCTTTCTCCCTCCCTTCCCTCCTTCTTTTCCTCCTTTCCTTCCTTTTCCTCCTTTCCCTCCCTTCCTTTACTTCCTTTCCTTCCTTCCTTTCCTTCCTTTCCTTCCTTCCTTTCCTTCCTTCCCTTCCTTCCTTCCTTCCTTCCTTCCTTCCTTCCTTCCTTCCTTCCTGGTTCATAGAACACTGGACATGCTTTCATGTAAACACTAGTTATTTTATTTGCATTTATCTGTGCTTTTGCATATGACATTGAGCACTAGGATAAAAATTCCTCAAACTGGCGTGCACTAATACTTTAATCAATGGAAGTGATACTGGGAATATAATAAAGCATTTGACTGACTTGCTTTAATAGTCAGCAGTCTTCAGAACTTGTCCTGTCACTGTCTGTGCCTTGGCTTAGACTTTAAGACAGTATTTGCCTTTTTCCCCCAAGAAAACAGATATATTGGCAAAGAAAATGTCTGTAATTGGCCCAAATTGTAAGGCAGTTTGTATACCTATGTATTTTTTTAGAATCTTGCAACCTTACAGCAATTTTCCTTCTTATCCAGCCAGATGGAGGCCTGATAGTTGTGAAGACAAAGACTTACATCCTGGTTGCTACTTACAGAGTGGGCATGTATCCCAGTGTATGCGTGGAAGCTGTGGAGAAACTAGGTGAGAGAAATGCCTGTATCTGTGTGCCCGCATGCCTCCATCTCACTGATTAGCTCTGCCCTGGCAAACAACTTCAAAAATTAACCCGAGCAACCACCAAATCCTGAAAATCTGGGACACTGAACACAGACATGGTTATGGTAATCAGAGCACTGGGCCAGGCTGCCCGGAGAGGTTGTGGAGTCTCCTTCTCTGGAGACATTCAAACCCAACTGGATGCATTCCTGTGTGATCTGCTCTGGGTTGTCCTGCTCTGGCAGGGGGGTTGGACTGGATGAGCTTTTGAGGTCCCTTCCAACCCCTGACATTCCTGTGATTCTTTGATGGTTCCACGGCTAAACCCTCTCCAGATATCACATCCCACTGTGCTCCAAAGCCTCCGTGGATATGAACAGCTTGCCAAACTCTTTCTTGGCTGCTCTGGCAGAGGACCCTTGGAAGCCTGGTTCTTGGCTGGTGGGTCAGTGCTTGGTGCCAGGCTGGAAGACACTGGCCTCCACTGCAGCCTCTCCACTTCACACTTCACAGCCTCTGCACTGTGCTTAATCAAAACACATCTGACTGCACACAGGCCAGGAGAAGAGGGAAGTGGATTGCTCGGGCTTTTTTTAATCTTTCATATTTTTATTTCAGCCCTGAGTATCAGAGCAACCTCAGGCTGCTTTATAGTATATTCTGCTTTCTCTTATTCTTGACCGTTGTTTCTGTCAGTGTCTCCTAGCAGGTTGAGCAGAAAACCATTGTGCCAGCACTGCACTGCCTAGAGAGCCTCAATTTTCTTGTGCTCCAGACATGATTCTGCTTCATCCCTGTCATATTTAGCAGCTGTGATGGATCTGTTAAAAAAAGATTAGGTATTATAGGTCTTTGTCACTGACGTGTATGGCCAACATATTAACTTAAAATTATATGAACTCTGGGGAATATTTAAGCTATGAACAGAGAGATTTCACATTTGGCATAAGGTAAAGACAAACTTCAAGCAGTAACCTCAAGGTAGCCCACTGGGGTAGGTCTACTGAGAGCATCAATAGGAGCTTTTAATCACTGGGTCAAAATGGGTATTAAATACAACCACACCAGAACGGTCCTGCCAGATCAGGAGGGGTTTCAAGGGGTTGTTTCCATCTAGGGCAGTAATTAATGAGACTTACTAAATCTAAGAATTGGGCCTTATATTTTAAGCTAATTTCAGACTAGCTCTATCCTAATATTTTTCTGCAGCAGTACAACTGGAGCTGGAGCAGATCCAGAAGGTGCCATCGTGTTATTTAGCCCTAGGCCTGTCCAGCTGGCTCAGTAATAAATTCAGGACCCATATCACAGCTGATAGGAGCTTCTTTGCTGCTGTGGGAGGAAAGCAGAAAGTGTTAAGTTGGCAGATTGCAAAAAATGCCAAAGCTTGCAAAATCCTGTAACAAATTGCACACAAGTTATTTTGTCTTCCAAATAGTCACATTGTCCATATTTGCCCACTGTTCCTCAGTAAAGTCTAAGGTCTGAGTGTTTCAAGGGGAAGATTTGCTGCGGTTTTGACAATGTGTATTTTCTGGGGTTTATTCTTGCTGTTCAGGATGATTTCTTTGTGAAAAGAAAACAAAGCAGCTTTTCTTTGCATGTTACTAGAGATTTCTGAAAACAGTACAGATTTGAAGTGCTCAGTGTTTATTCTTTAGAACGGACAATACCTCACGAATGTAGGTATCAGTATGTTTAATCTTCAGCTAGAAACACTGCTGTCTTCTGAATACAGTTTAGTCTGAGGTGGGTTTGAACTTGAAAAAAAAAAGCATCTCTGTGCAGCAATTCTGTATATGATTATTAGTGTTGTTGAGTTTTAAATTCTTAAAAATTTATTTCCTTCTGTTATTACAGCAGACTACTTTAGAGCAAAAGGTAGCTGAATAGCAGAAAACTTGTACTTCTTCAGCCTCAGAAGGACTGGTCACAAGGAAATAAGGTGTAGAAGTTTGAAGCATTTCCAATTGAAGCAAGAAACTGCTGCTTTACAACATTCTGACTGCTGAGTTTCCTTCTGTTTTTTTGAGAACACTTGAGGGCTCGCTGCTCATGAGAGGACTCCCTTATGTGTCTATCATCTAAGTTTCTTAACTGCATTGAAAGTGATGTCTCCAAGAAGTGATGTCTCCAAGATTTGGTTTAAGATGCTCTGCTTAGTCTTTCTAATGTTGTTTTTTAGCTTGTTTCCAGATAAGAAAATTATTAATCTCTCTAAGCAAAGTGAGTTCTCTAATAGCATCACAGACCCAAGGAACAAAAGAAATTGTTACATTAACGTATTTTGAGATTGTCCTGTACATCTTGGAGTGTTACAAATAAAACACACTTTTAACATGTCAACATTTTGCATTGTCACTGACGGCTATAGGAAGTCATTTAAAACTGTAGTGGATTGCAAGACTGTGTGGGGCTTGGGGAGGAGGGACAATGTCACAACCAGGTTTGAATCAAACCGTGTGTGCTGTAAGAAGTCAAAGAATCCACACTTGAGTGAACCCATTACTGTGCAAGGGACAGCTGAGGCTCTGCCTCATCACCAGCTGAAGAGCAGACTCAATGATCTTTTCATCTGCAGAAACAAAGAAATTGTTAGCTCCTGGAGTCATGTGAGAACAAAAGAATTTGTAGCTATCTTTGATTCTAAAGTAGTTTGGTTTCAAAGAAGAGTGTAAAAGCCTGAATTCAAAAATCTCAAAATTGATAGGAAAGAAGTCCACAGAAGAACCCCACACATGGACAGACATGTGATTTATCATTTTTAAATCCTCTGGAGTGTCAGTTTTATTCCCTGACAACTCACATACTCAAGAGCTGGTGACTAGGACACAGAGAAAGGCATGACCTGATCCTTCTCTCCCTGGGGGAAACAGCAAAGCTCAACGAAGAGGTGCAGTCAGGCAGCTAAAATATCGGGTAGAAATGCTGAGGGACGTGAGCCAGTCAACTTCAAACACTGCTGTCTTATAGGAACAGAGCACGGTGAAGCCTCCTCGGGTGGAGGTACAGCATAAGGACTGTCACAGCTCATGTGCCCTTAGTGTACCTTAAGTAAATCTGGTCTGTGGTACTCACTCTGCGGTTCAGAAATCAAACCACCAGCTCAGTGCTCTGCCCGAGAACACACAAACCCCACACATCCCGCGATGGGCACAGCACAGGCACTAGACCAAACCTCCCCATGTGCTGGGGGGGTGCTGGATTGCTACCTCAGTGCCCAAGGCGAAGGCAGATCTCTGCCTCAACCCGTGGAATAAACCAATTCCGTGGGATGAAACAGTGGTGAGCGGTACCAGTATTCCTGACTCTGCTCATGTCTTCCCCTCCAAAGTGAAACCCAGCCTCATCCTGTTCCACCCCGTGCCTCGCTGGGGAAAAGCTGATTGCAGGGGTAGAGCTGCGAGAGGAGGAACCGGGATCGGACTCTGCTCCCGGGGCCAGGCTGGGTTGGTTCCTGGTGTGGAGAACGTCCTTCCTCCTTTACAGGAAAAAAGTGAGTCACAATTTGTGCTCGGGAACCACATAGCTTCTTTAAATTGTTGTTTTGGGCCACTGCTGGCTGATCTGACAGACTGAACTTGTTGTACTTAGAAACTTGGTTTTCAGCTCCCCTGGTTTTCTGTGCATTTGAAAGCAATGCAGATGTTCAGATCATGGCTGTATTTTTAAAATATTTTTGTGGGTGTGCTTCTAGCAACAAAGAAAAGCATTTATAAAAAATGCAGGTTAGTGGATTATGCTGGAAGAGGGACAAAAGCTTCTTTCTCATCTTATTTTTAATTGACTGGATTTGGACAGATTAAGAGAGCAGAAGCATCTGTTACGGGGTGGTATTTTCGTGGGCTTCCCATGAAGTTTTTGTGCTAATACAGACCAAGTTTGTGGAACTGGATTAAATGGTTTAGCTGAAAACAACAAATGCACAGCCAGCCTCTGAAAGAAAAACCTTTCAGTTACTTTTTATATGAGCACTTGGGGGGTGTTTATTCACCATAAGACAGCCATAGAGCACCACCCTGTGGGGATTTACAGTCCTAGGGTTCCAAGGGGTTCGTTCTGCGTTTGCAGCCTTACCACAAATAATTAGGTATGCACTTGACTTTCCCTGTGCAGACATCATGATGCGAGTGCTTTCACTGGTCTGTCACACAATGGTGTTTATTCACTTGAGGAGGCTCTGGCTTGCAGCCCTCCCTCCACACATCTTTGGGCATCCCTACACTACATTCGGCACAGTGCCGGCTCTTGGGAAGTAACACAGCTGTTCCCATTGTGATTCCCTCTTCTTCCTGTCCCCTTCCACCCAGGGAGCAGAGGGAAGACTGCTGCATATTTCATTTTGCCAAGCAGGAGGAGGCTTGACATCTCAGCCCATCTCCACAGCTGCTGGTGCCAACAGCAAGGAACCCAGGAACAGCATCTGAGTGGTTAATTGAAGGACTCCTGCAGCAGTGGAACCCTCCACCAGAGGGATCAGGCACACAGAAATCACCTGCTGAGGCAAGGGAAGCAAACTGGAATTTTTAAAACCATTTCCTATCTTTCTTTCCCACTAACTCACCACTGTGCCTTTGTGTATCTTCAAGCTGCCATCTCCGGGCTGGATCATGAGGCAGCACTTAAGTGATTTTAGATGTGTCAAATAAAAGCTCGTTCTGATGAGGGCTTTTAAATCCCACTTGCATCAACTATTTTAAGGGCCTGTGTCCTTTAGTCAGTTGAGCACTGGGGCCATAATCACGCAGGAAGAGCAAAGGGTTTTATTTTCACCTGTCTGCTACCTTTACAGTTAAGGTGGGTGGGTGCTGCTGGGTCCATGCACGGCTCTGCCCAGGGTTAAGGCCTATGGCTTGACACAAGGTGATCTTCATGGTTTGTCAAGTGGCTTTTACAACAATACGTTGTGTCTCAAAGTTAATGTATTTCATTGTGTTATAATTCCTCAGCTTTTTCTACCTTTGAACTGTGTCACAGTTTGCATTGTCCATCTGCAGGGTGGTGTCCATGGAGCTGTGGTTACTGATAGCTGAGATTTCCCAGCTGCACATAAGTGTGCCTGCATTCATGCCAGGTTGTTTGTTTGTTTGTTGGGTTTTTTTCCAGAGAAAATGTTGGCAGCCTATTTTGATTGCCCAGGAGGCCCAGAAAATCTCTACGTGAAAGAAGTGATGAAACCATATCCAGGAGAAGGAGAAGTTCTTGTGAAGGTGTCTGCCAGTGCTCTGAATAGGGCTGATTTACTCCAGGTGTGTGTATGTTAAGCAGATTTATGCACCTGAAAATGACACCAATGTTTCAAGCCCCTATCTGAAGTCTTGACAAGAGCTAAATGAGATTAGACCTGGTGAGAATTTAGATGGGAGAGTTCAAAGGGCTGGAAGAACACATGTCTGTTGATTCAGCAGATAAATGTTTTTACCTGGGTCACTGCAGTGCTGGGGTGGCATGGAAAGGCAGCTGCCTTTCAAGGAAAAGCTGTAAAACCAAAGTTCTGGTCCTTCTAGTTGCTTAGACCATCCTCTGGGCATTTGAGATGAGCATGAAATGTTCCACTGGCTCAATTCCAGCGTGGGAAAATCACATTCAAATTGTGAATCCTGAGCTGCTTTAATTTGAGCTGAAAGCCACCTTCTGCAGCTGGGGACCATAATACCTCCCCAGCATGGACTGGCCTGGATAAAGGGGATTTGCAACAAATTGAATTTGCACACAGAGTTTTAAGAACAAAACACACTGAGGAAACAAGAAGTGTTGTCAGAGGAGAGAAGATCCTCAAATTACTGGAACATTTGCATAGTGCAAGGTCAGGATTAGATAAATAGGAATTTAGGTTGGAGGCATGTGAGTAAATTATCACAGATCATTACACTCATTGATGTGGCTTTTCCTTCCTTGCTCTCTCTTTTCCCCTGTTTTAGAGGAGAGGGAAGTACCCTCCCCCCAAAGGAGCCAGTGATATTTTAGGATTAGAAGCAGCTGGGAGTGTGGCTGGGCTCGGAGCTGGCTGCAAGGGCCGGTGGAAGATGGGCGATGCAGTGATGGCTCTGCTCTCTGGAGGCGGCCAGGCAGAATATGTTACAGTACCTGAAGGCCACCTGATGCCAATTCCCAGTGATATGACATTGATCCAGGCTGCAGCCATTCCCGAAGCCTGGTTAACAGCCTTTCAGCTGCTGCACTTTGTAGGTGAGAGGTGTATTTGCAAATCTGTCCCACCACAACAGGTTGTCCCCCTTTCTGTTATGAAATCTTCTGTCCATTGCCTCTGTCTGAATGCTGTTTGCCTTTGAAGAACCTTTTCTCTGTTGCTACATTCACATGGGTCAGAATCCAGGCTGCCAGACCCAAATCCTGAAGTCTTCACCACATCTCCCCACTCACTCTGCTGATTGCATATTTACGCAGAAGGATATGGAAAGGTGATCAGTTTTTCTTTTTGTCTACATTTCTGAGCTTGAGTGGCAATTTCCATTAAGCCTAAACCCTGAAGTAGCTTACATGCTCTCCAAACAATCGAAAACACATCCCACTTCTAAAGATTTGACTTCGCTGCAAGCATGATCATATCGTGAACTTTCTCACTAACGGCCTGTGGATCTACAGTAGACAACATCTCCTTGTGCCTTGTTTCACAGAGACATTAATTGACAGTAAAATCCCCTCTGATCTGATTTAAAACAGACATAAGTTCACTCTACATTTTGAAAATGTGCTACAGAAGCACTAACAATAGCATTTGTCAGGGTTTTCCTCAGTTGACAAACACCCTTCTTCTACCCAAAAGCTCCAGTAAAGAATAGGGGTTATAAACAAGTGACTTTCCTCCATAGCTGAAATGCAGACTCACTTTGAGCAGTGTTGCTTCCTGGGGGTCTGTGCTCAATAAGGACCACGTCTCCAGGACTCTCTGGTGCCTCACTTCCACTAGCAATCAGTGGAACACAAACGAATGTGTTAGGGCAAGCAGTAGGTGATAAAATGGTAGGCAGAACTGGTCTTTAACCTTGTCCAGCGCTTCCAGTATTTCTCCATTGTTGAGTGCCCGATTTCTCAGTATCAGCGTCCTCCCAGTGTGTTTTCTGTTGGTGGCAGTGGATGGTCTCAGTGTAAAAAGGCTGACTCCACTCACCTTGCAGTTTGGTCGTGGATGCCCAGAACTGGACAGGGCCAAGCTAAACTCATTCCACTGGAGTTGGTAAAATGGAGTCCTGTAGGCGCACTGTGAGCTGTGTTAGTTCTGGATTTGATTCCTTTATGAAGGATATGAAGATGTGAACAAAGCCCACTCAAGGGCTTCTCTTTCAGCTTCCTCTTCAGTATTTTCCACCCTGATCATGTTTTAATCCAAAGGTGATGCCAAAAGGGTAACTGTTTCCTTTACGTCCTCCTTCAGGTAAAGTACAGAAGGGTGAGAGGGTGCTGATCCACGCAGGAGCTAGTGGAGTTGGTATGGCAGCCATTCAGCTGGTGAGACTGGCAAAAGCTGTTCCCATTGTGACAGCAGGAACTCCAGAGAAACTGAAAGCGACAGCAAACGCCGGAGCAGCTGTGGGATTCAACTACAAGAATGAAGATTTTAGTGAAAAGGTCTTGGCATTCACCCAAGGTAAGAACTTCTATGTGGAAGACACTGTTGTAGTTGAAGAGGAGTGTGTACCTCCTAACCTGTATGCACATACACTCCATTCCAACCATCACCTTCGGCAGTGAAGGAGCAGACAGTCATGACCCCAGTAGCACCACTGAACATCCTGTCCAGCCCCAGAATGTTTCTTTCATCAGTTTGATCGTGGTCTGTTTTCTGCATGGACTCTCCTTGGCTCTGTGCTCATTTGGGGTGTAAATATTGTGCCCATGTAATTGTTTCCTCCACAAGGAACCAAGGGACCAAATCCTCACACTTGTCTTTGTGTTTGAATATGGGAACAAAACTTAGTTCTCTTACTGTTAGAAAAAGTTTGCTTTTCTAAGCATTTGGAATGGTTTGTGACAGAGTCTGCATCTGGATATCTGTGATTCTTTTTTTTGTGCTGGATTCTAGAATTCCTTACAAATCATTGTGCCAATTCCCAATTTCATTAGAAAGATTTAGATAAGAATTGCTGGATTGATTCTGTACCTATAAAGAACGCGGTTCCAATTTTGCCTGAAGTTATCCTTCCTTAAATGCAGCTCAATTACATTGCTGAAATCTTCTCTGTTTTCACTTGAGGTTCTGGAGTAGATCTCATTTTAGATTGTGTTGGTGGCTCATACTGGGAGAAGAACCTCAGCTGTCTGAGTACTGATGGCCGCTGGATCATTTATGGACTACTGAGTGGAGGTGAAGTACATGGAGATCTGCTTGCAAGGCTGCTTTCCAAAAGAGGGACCATCCATACAAGCCTATTACGATCACGAGACAAGGAGGCAAGTGATGACTATCAGCAGTGCATACAGTTGGATCTTACAATCAGCGATAGTTTTGAGAGCTTTCTTTTGATATCGGTGTTAAAGCAGAATCTAATGCACTCTTACCAAAAAAGTACCACCTCAAACTGTTGCTACATACTTTGCAAACATTGCAAAATTATCATTTCCCTTGTCTATTTTTATCAAGTGCCTCCCTGTTAGAACTACTGAATCAGAGGAATGATACCCAGAACTTCTTTGATGTACTTCACGAGTACCACAATTTAAAGATTTGGCCTTAAAAGAAACAAAACTCAAGTGATAGGCAACTTCATCAAGTCTGAGGGGAGGAAAGAGGAAAACATCTATTTAGATCAGTTTTCAAAGTAGGGACCAAGGCCTTTTGGATGCCCAGAAATTACCAAAGAAAAATCACTTTATGTGGAAAATTCTCAGATATTACAGCAAAAGACAGCAGTGCCCTAGGACACATTCTGTCCATGGTCTAATACATACTATTCTCAAGAATCTCATCAGTTCAAGTTTAAATGGTTCTGCACTGAGCTTACACCGCTTGTTTTGGAGAATTTCATTCAATTAAAATATAATAAACCTGAAAGTTTTCTTCTGGTTTGTAATTTGCAGCTGTCAGATATTTACACGTCTGTCTCATTGTAGAAATGTCAGAAAGTGTCTCCTTGAGCACTGTGCACATTTTGTACGCCGTGCTTTGAGACACCTCTGTGAATGACAAGATTGGAAATAATCCCCAAAATGCTTTTTTTCCCCTCAGTACAAGGAACAGCTGGTGAAAGCTTTCACAGAAGATGTGCTGCCCTATTTTTCTGAAGGAACCTCCCCTCGTCTCCAACCACTTGTTGACAGCGTTTACCCTCTGCACAAGATTGCAGAGGCACACAGGAACATGGAAGAAAACAGGAATATTGGCAAGATTGTCATCGAAATGCCTGCTGCATCTTAAAGAGAGGCCTACAGCTGCAGGTGTTCCAGGGACAGCATTGCTGCAGGTGTCTGACAAACAGGGAATCTGCCATTTCTGCTTCAAAATCCAGGGTGATTTATTGTGGGAGTGTTATCCTAAAAGTGGCTTTGTTACCCGGTGTGCAATTAGCCAATTCCTACACACACAGGAGAGACACTGCTTTCATTCAGGCCTGGGGGCTCAGTGGATTATCCACAAATCGAGCACACCTCATGCAGGCACCTTCATCGTGTTTATACACAAAGGTAGCAATGGAATACACGCCCCGTTACAATGATTGGTTAATAATAATAATATAATCATTATTATCTATTGGTTAATAATAATAATAGAATAATAATCTCCATAAAANCCTCTGCTAGGAGCTTTCTTGATTGCACCGACAGTTTCTCTGGCCTGCATCCACAACATGCAGCTCCTGCCTACCCCTCTGTAGGCAGAGATGTCTCATTCCTGTTTTATCCAGGCCTTACGAACACCTCTCAGGTCAGCACAACCTCTCGGGGGGTGCAGCTGTGAGGCTTCTGTGGGCAGAAGTGAAGTTTGAAGATAAGGACAAAGTTGAAAATTAGAACAAACCGGGTCTAGACCCACACAACTGCACAACCCCCCCTGAAAAGGACCTTTGTGAGCATGTGTGGACCCTGAGGTCAACCAGTGGGCATGGTGAAGAAGACTATGGATCACCACCAGAGAGCCCTGGGAGACCACCAACTCATTTCATGGTGGTGCATGGAGTACATTAGCATATATTAGCGTATGTATGATGATCCTGGGAAGTGTTGTGTCAATGATTCCCCAGGAACCCAGTGAAATGTATGACCTGGACACTGTACAAGCCATGTGATTGTGCACAGCGGGCTCATCCCTGGGAAGCCATCAGGAATTCCTGCCTCCCGAAACTCCAGAAGAGCCTTGGGGAGTGCTTTGACTGGCTGTTTCTTCGGTTCGGTACTTTAATACCGCAAAGCCATTCCCCAAGGGGCTGCCGGGGGCTGTTTCCAAAGGCGGGCCCGCTCCCAAGGCACCGTCCCATTGGAACCGGGCCCGTCTTTCTGAAACGCCCCGAGGCACGAAGTTCTCCCGGCCAAGCGCGGGCTCCGCGGCGCTGCTCGCAGCAGAAAAGCGGGGGCCAAAGCCGCAGGGGTGCGTTCAGCGGGGGGATTCGCGCTGCGGGTCTGGCAGGCGGGAGCGAACGGAACCGCCAGGGCCCGGCCCGGAGCTCCCGCCCTGGGGCGCTGAGGCGGGACCGCGCGGGTCACGTGGCGGTCACATGACGGTCACGTGCCGCCCGCCCGCCCGGCGGCGGCTTCCGGCGCGGTGCATTCTGGGATA
>VZRW01001021.1:56009-85793 GCA_013398125.1 Aegotheles bennettii | reverse complement strand
ATATGATGGGATAAAGGTTGGACTTGACGACCCTGGAGGTCCCTTCCAACCATAGTGATTCCATGATTCTATATATATGTATATATATATATATATGTGTGTATACATATGCCTTATATATCAAACACATACACACACACCCCCATATGTGTACCAAGCACTCAGCTAATGGCCATTCACACCAGTTGCCGGGCATTTAGAGGGCCACTTGCTGTAAGTAACTGGAGGTGCTTGTTACTGTGCTGGGTTTATGCCTCTAATACCCAATAATAAATGCTGACAATAGAATACCAAAGTGCTGACGAGGGTGCCACATGCTGCCAGCCCTGTTTCACTGCAAACACTGCATTGCTTCTGTCAACAGCGGAGAGCAGGGTGCTGGCACTGCAGTGCCTGTTCTGATCAGGAGTTGATGCTGTTTGAAAAACATATATAAAAAGCAATTCTTTAGGGTAACAAGATTAATAAAAATTCCTTCAGTGAATCCTTGAGATCAGCAGCTTTTGATTTCTCTGAGAGCTCAGCTGCTGCCTTTCATTAAATATTCCATTTCATACTTTCTCTCCTAGTGCCTGTTCAGGGCTTTCGGTGTCCCTGCGCATGTAAAATGAAATAATAATTTGTACCTGCAAGACAGAGGGAATGGAAATTGAATGCCCGGAGGATTGTTCTGATGAGGTCTGCTCAAGATTTTGTTTGAAATGTAATATCAAAGGACAGGGAAATGAGTTCAGTTATATGAATGGCGGAGGGGCAGCCAATAAGGCAGATGTTACCAGCCTCGTACTCCACATCTGTGCTGGTTTTTGTGTCTGCTCACTTCCCATTTAATTTTTCAGGAAGTAGGGCATGAAATTAAGCCTGGAAGGTCATTTTTTTCCATTGATGTTGTTTAGAAATTAGTAACAAGAGCGTATCTGATTACACAGGCAATGACAGTAAATTTTTTCCAATCCATTCTATAGTGGTAATAATTATATGTACTGTGTTGATCGATGATACAATTAAATAAATTAACACATTTGCAGTCAAATAAAGAGCTGAAGATTACATTTCCTTGAAGACTTAATTTCCCTAAGTATCACAAAGCACAATTAGTTTTCCTTTCAGATTTTTTTTTAATGAAATTGGCATGAAAAGGGTAATAATCTCTGCTTCCAACAAAGGTCTCTGCAGAGGGAGAGAGCTTCACCAGCCAGCTGTAATAAGGATTTTACAGACTCGGTGATGGCCGGGTTGTGCTGCTGAGGGCAAAAGCGAAGTGCACAGACACTCTGCAGACAGAGATGATGAGATTGAACACGATCAGCTCCCAAAGCCTGGCAGGAACACGTTTCTCACTGGTAAGAAGCACAGCAGAGGTGGCAGGGCAGAGTGATGCCCTGCCTGTGGCTTCAGGCGCAGCAGAAGCTCGCCAACAGCAGGATCGTATTGCTGTTCACTTTCCAGGTGTTCAGGGAAGGTTCCAAACCAGGTCCTTCATTTTTTTTTCTTTTTAGTGAGCAACCACCTTAACAGGGCCATTGGTAGGAGCAGCTTTAGACTGCTGTGCCAAACCAGCCTGTTTGATGGGTGCAACAGGGTTACATTGCATTTAACCAAGACTTCTACAGGAGCTCCTGTCTGTGCCTGCCACAGCACAGCCCACAGGCTGTAACCCAAGACCAGCAGCAGAGCCTGGGGCAGTCGCAGAGGAGACTGGGACCTTTAAAAAGAACTTGGGAGAGCTAGCGGGCATCAAAGCCTGGCAGGTCTAATTCTCTGTTTATTAACAGGGTATTTAGCCTGTACTACATAAAAGAACTATTATGAGGTGTGGATGTGTAACCTTGCTGCTGCAGCAATCCTAGACTTCCACCAAGAAAAGGGTCCTGAACAGCCTCTCGTTTCTTTACAGAGAGGGGAGCAAGGAAAAACATTTACTCTACCAACCCTTGGTGAAGAAGAGCCTGTAAGAGATGGGTTTTATGGGCTTACTAATTAACAAACAGCTTTGTGGGTGAAATGCACATCTAGAGAAAGACGAGTGTGAGCTGTAGGCATGGCCAGGTGTCCAGTCTCACCTCTCTGTGCTGCTTTGTTTTCTCATCTCCAGCAGGCACCACCTGGAGATACCTACATAGTTTTGCAGTCTGTCTGCTCATGCTAGGTGTGATCTCCTTACACAGACAGGAGGGAAATACAGTGCAAGAAAATATCCCAACAACTGTTTGAAATTGTCCCATTAAAAAATCCATTAGCTGAAAACTATGCAAATAGTTTCTAGTCAAGTTAAATAAGAACAGCACCACGAGCCAGGGATGCTCTTGTTCTTCTACAGCAGAGGGGAGAAACCAAGTTCAGGCAAAGCAAAATAACAGCAGAGAGACAGCTTTGCTGATCAGGTCCTGCTCCTAAAACCAGGTAGGAGACAGCCTACACATCTTAATGTCTCCAGAGGAGGAACAGCATTTCATGAGTTCATGCAGTCATCAAATGAAACCAACATTGCTCAGCCTGGAGTCCCAGGAGCCCAGCACACAAGGGAAGTTTCCAGGCCACATAAACAGCATCCAAAGATGCAGCCTAAAAACCCTCAGTGAGTCCAGCGGCCGTATCATCCCACAGCTCAGGTTTGGTTTGTACATCATTTTGCTCCTCTCTAGCCTTTATCAGCTCCAGTAGGAAATGTTACACTAGTTTACACAGCAAAATATTTCACAAAAAAATGAGCTGATGATTGTTTGAAGAACTACTTATACATCAAAACGAATTCCTGTGGCCAGAGGAGAAAAACAGGAAATTGAAATTGCAAAGTATCAAGATTTTATTGTTTCATATATATACTTTTAATTCTTAAATGAGACAGTATCTTTTTAAAACAGCAGCAAGCAGAACATACAAGTTGAGGAAAGTGGCAGCGCAGGTAACTCTGTTTGGCTAATGCCCCTTCATGTACAAGGTGTACATTGGATTTTTATTTTTTTTTTGAGCACCTTTTGTGTTTTTATTTTTTCTTGGTTTAAGTGTACAGTAAGGCAGTGGTTTTTCAATAAGGAATATATATATATTTATATTTATATATATTTTCAATCACTGTGAATTCTTCTTACATGCAAATTAAATAAAATGTACAACTTGAAAATGTTACAACGTTCAGACTTCTTTCCCAAAGCAAAGCTTCTAATAAAAGGCAAATACGGACACACCAAGTTAAAAAAGAGAAGGCAAGCGTAAGAAACCGAGCGGCAGGCGCTATCGACAGGACAGCTTGAGCAGGGAAGATTGGGATTCCAGTGAAGATTCCTCCCCCTGCTGGCAAGGCGAGGAAGAGCAGATGGTTATTAACAGATGTCTCCAGCCAACTCCCTTGGGAAGATTCACTCTAACCTGAGAAGCTCCACGTCGAAGAGGAGAGTAGCATTTGGAGGGATGACCCCAGGGTGGCCTGTGGCTCCATAGGCCATCTCAGGAGTGCAGGTCAACTTTGCTCTTTGTCCTAAGCTCATCTGGGTTTCAGATGTTAGAGAACGGAAAAGAAAAGACAAAAAAAAAAGTATTAGGAGAAAAACAGAACAAATCTCTACGTGGCAGATTTATAGAATAGAGGAGAGTTGGGACCACTGGATTCATCCTTCAGCTTCAAGCTGGAGCTGCCACAAACAGCTCAGATGTAGGGCTCCTGACTTCTCTGGCTTCTCATGGCGGTTATTTAATCACTAGATCCAGTTCAGGAGTCACACAGAGGCTTTTTAATGCATGGTTTGGTCCATCCTGCCTACACCGGAGCCAGCTGTAGGAGATGTGAGGTCCCTCTGCGAGCACAGGGTATGTGTAACACCACCACCGAGCATTAGGAAAAGGCTCTCAGTAACAGATAGGACCAGAGCTTTGTATTCATGAGAGCTCATTGCCCAAATGTGGTTAGGTTCAGCTTCTGAGAAGCGTTCAGCAACATTTTTCCTTCTTCAGTCTACCACCAGGGATGACTTCAAAACCACTGCTCTAAAGCTAATGCTGTAGCCACCCAATTTTCTGCTGCTGGGCAGGTGCAACCACACTGACCCAATCCTACTTCGGAGAGGTACCTGTTCCCCTGAACTCAGCCCAAGCCCGAGGGCAGACATCTCACCTCAGATGCTGCTTACTCCAGCAGAGAGCCCTTGAAATGCCAATTTCTCTTGCTTCAGACTAGCTCTGAAGGTCACAGTGCTCATCGAGTTTCAAGATACCAAGATTCAAACCCCTGCTCTCCCAACAGAACATTTTGGGGTGGAGCATTCCCAAACTGCTATTCATGCACCATACAGTGGTGACTGAACAGTCATTGGCAAAGAAACAACCCCAGATTTGAAGCAGTGACTTTAACTCTGACTTCTCTCTCCCAAGATCAGACACACCACTGGACTACAGATTACGCAGTATCTCCTGCTGGTTTTTTTTCAGGTTCCATAAAAAAATGCCAAGGCTGAAGCTTTGCTGACTTTAGGTAGAAAAAAAAGGTGAATATGAACTTTTTCACATTCAGGGAGTATTCCTATCATGGGGCTGAGGGTATAAGAGCAGGTGACCTCACCTGGTTCCTGCATGGACAACCTTGAACCGTCAGAAGTTGAGCAGTGAAATGCAGACACTGCTGACATCTGACAGGCATTAAACCCAGGTGTGAAAAACCTGCATGCCAGACGTAGTGAACTGCCTCTTTCCAAGTGCTTTGTGTCAATCACACTCCCCAGATCCCTCAAAACTCTGGGGTGGGAGGAGATGCCACAAGCTCGACTCCAGTCAGTGATCCACTAGGAGGAGCAGGAGGGCAGTGTGTGGCCACGCTGATCACTTGGAATAGCTTTTGGAGGCTTATTAATTGAGGGACAGGAGTCCAGGCAGGAGGGCGGTGAAGGAAGGGCTAAACTGATTCACCCAGTGCCTGTTGCCACTGCTTTATCTGCACTGGTGTTTGGTTTCTCCAGCACATTGGGATCCTGAGCTCCTCTTAGGCCTTATTGCAAAGCAAATAATAGAGTCCAAACACAAATCCTTGAGAGGAAAGTGGGCATTTGTCCGAGAGTCAGGGATTCCTAAAAGGGACTTCCCCTCCAGCTGGAGAGAAGGGAATGCTTGCATTGCTTTCTCCATAGGGCTGGAAATCATTTTCTGTTCCACTCCTCTCTGGAAAAGCATGGTTGCATCATTCCTCAGCGGATTGTTTCTCATTTTGCATCCTTCCCTTCTCTCTATTTACGCATAAGAAGTTCTTCCTGCTAACAGTTGATCCTGTAATACTATTTGAGCAGCTTCCTCCTACGCTGAGCTCTAGGAGCCTGAAACAGGGAGTCACGAGGAATTTGCACCCTGACCTCACTCACTCTGGCACCTGAGGATCCTGATTGCACTCCTCACGCAGTGGGCCCTCCCAACACTGCAAACAAAAAGCAAGAGTTGGCAATGAATTGTGTCGTGTGGCTCTTTTAGGGTTTTACACCCAAGCTGTAAGTAGTGGGGGGTGGTTTCCCTTTTCTCAGTGTAGGGCTGATCAGTGAATGTTCACTTTTGTAGCTGGGAGCCTGAAGTCATAAAGGTGCAGTTTGGTACCTTATTCAGTAAGGGCTAAAATCTGTAGCTCAGTCATGGATGTCATCAAAAACATCAGCTTGGACTTCTATGGAGTAGCTGAACAGAGGCCCCTCCATAGAACACTGCCACCTGGAACATTCCAGAGGCCACTGCTGTCTATTTGTGGAGCTGCCTATGGGAAAAGGATGGGGCTTATGTAGCACGCTGGCACCCAGGGAGGGGACTTCACCTCTCCCTTCCCAAACACAGCATGTGGAAAGCCTGATGAGCAGGGGATGTTCCGAGATGGATGGAGGAGAACTACAGGAAACGTTTGTGCTCCAATGTACCACACTTTCAGAAAGACCACTCTGTGTCTTACAATGTGATTTCCACTTGGGCTTGTGACCATCGCACAGACACTGCTGTGCTCACACACCCCTCAGCCAGCTTCAAGTTCAGCCAGAATCAGTTCCTCATACCTGTGTAACACCTTCTTCAAACCCTTTAATGACTTCTTGCCTGCCAATCTTGAACCTGAAAGGCTTGTTTCTGTCTCTGGAGGAATCAAACTTCTTTCCATTCTGTAGCATTCCTGCCAAAACAAGACACACCGTTTCAATCTGAGCTACATCTAAATTTAAGTGCTGGGGGTGGGGGAGAAGGAGTAAAAAATTAATGTCTTGGTCACATCAACTGCTCGTTTCCATTTCCACTTTGAAGCCTCATCCAAAACGGGCAAGGCAGTGGAGTCAAACGAAGTGGTACCACATTGTTGCCTTTGCCTTTTAGTAATTTAGGCTCTAAAATGGAAATACAATATTCTTCCTATTCTTAATGCAATAGGTTGTAACTCATATCATACCAAACATTACACAGACACACAAAAGAGCTGTTGCTTGCACAGTGGAGCTTCCTAGCTAAGCAGATAAAAGCAGGCCAGGAGCATGTGGGAAGCAGCTGAAGAGAGAATCCTAGAGCAGGTGCCTGATCCAGACCTGCTCCTAAACCCATAAGACCCTCCCTAAAACAAACCTACAGACAAAGAAACCAAATTTAATATAAATTTGACTAGGTTTGCTTCTCATTCAATACTTACCATGTATTTTAAGACATTCTTTTAACAGCACAACTAACTAAAGGGAACAGTCGTCGTGGAGTAGATGTTGGGTACCAGGAAGCTGTTGCTATGCGTGGCCCAAAGCTCAGCACAGTCAGCAGGAGCTTTCCACCTTTGGGTGGGGATGCAGAACAAGGTTTGGGAATGCTTGAGCCAAATTTGCTGCCAGTTAAACATATGCAGGTGCAGAGGAGCTCCTTTGACTTGTTCCTGCAAATTTACATCAGAATACCTAGAAGGAATACTTGGTACCTTGGACTGTTTGCCTTCCCTCCTTGATTTACTCAAGAGTGCTAGAATAACATTCATCACACACACATGGCCATTCCACACCGTGTGTGTGAAACCTTGACACCACGTTACACCTGCACGTGTCTCCTCACACAGAAAGAACAGAAAAGATTCTGCGTTCAAAAATATGAAAATAACAAGGACATTTATATGAATACTCTACCACCCTCATTCTTTATATTTTCAGCCATCAGAGACGGTCACAGGAACACCTCACTCATTCCTTTGGATGGGCACGACACTGTTTCAACCCATATTAGGAAAAAATTTTTCACTGTCAGGGTGATTGGGTGTTGGAATACGTTGTCCAGGGAGGTGGTGGAGTCCCCGTCCCTGGAGGTGTTCAAGAGGCATCTGGAAGTGGTGCTGGGTGATGTGGGTTGGTGGTGAGGTAGGTAGGTGGTTGGACTGGATGATCCTGAAGGTCTCTTCCAACCTGATGATTCTGTGATTCTATGATATTATGAACACATGCCCAGATTCTACAAGGATAAACCTTCACAGAGAGCTACATGATTAGGTATTCTCATTCTCTTTTCAAACAGTGCATAGTTATGGTAGCTTTCAACTTAAAAGTAACTGGTAATTGCCCTTTCAAAACATTATACTCTGGATATTGCCAGGTTGGGCTGATATTTATATATTGGAATAAACCCTGTCTTTGCCATGCTGTAGTACCAGTGTTCTGGGCATATACCATGACTCCCCTGTGCAAGGTGCTGTACAAAGCAAAGTTAATTAATAAGCAAATATTCAAGAAAGTTTCTGGTTGAAAACAACATTATTGAGCACAGCTTTGACAGAACACGCTGAGAAATACTGCCTATATGATCCAACATGAAAAATACAGTCTTACTCATTTCTTTTCATTAAAGCAGTTACACTAATGGGCCAGATCGATGCACAAGTTTTATTTTTCAGTGAAAACCACCCAAACAACAAAAAAGGCCTGCTTTGCTTTCTTAGAAAGCCTGTGTTATGAATCAAAAGTAAATATAAAGAGATGTGCCAGAATGAAGAACAAAGACTAAAAGGGTAGGATTCATCTCAACGACCTTTATGCTTCTAAAATGTAGCCAGCTACTTTTGAGCTAATTACTCTGCTTCCCTCTATAGTCGTCAGAGAAAAACACACCTTCAAGGGGCAATTCACCTCACCAACTCTAAGGATCTACTTCAGGACATAATGAGTTGCATCTGAAGAGTGCCTATTTCTTTGCAATGAATATAAGGGAAGTCCAAACTACTAGCTCAGACATAGATGTCTCCAAATTCATTAGTAGTTAAATCACTGGTGATGGCATTCTGGGCTTGCAGCAATGAGTGCACAGTACTTGATCGTTTCAGTGGGGTTCTGTGCCTAGGTATTTTACATCCATTTTAACACCAAATGCCATATTAAGGCAAATCAGCTGTTGACTAAGTCCAACATTTGTCAGAGTTGGTGCTTCAGGGGCATGTGTATATGTGTGTGTATATAAGGCCTTAGGAGGAAAATTATGGAATAATCTGCCCTTAAGGTATGTTTCACAACCTTCACCATTAGTGCTTGTCATATTCCTTAAGATTTTCACAGTCTAATAGTGAAGTATTTTATGTATGCTCTGATGCCAGTACATCGTATTATGCAATATATGTGCTCAGTGATACCCCTAAAGCCCCTCCATGCAGGCTGGGAAGTCACAGCAGCTGCCTGCACAAGGCTTTCTAGTTACAGACAAACACCAGTTCATTTGTGATGTAGAAAACCAGACTGCATATGGGGGAGGGCAGGCAGGGAGAAGGGGGGAAGTTCCCCAGCTCGGGGCGAACTCAGGCATACCATATAAATGCTTTTGAAGTATTTGATCTTTCTTAAACTTAAATGGCAGTCCTTCCTCACAGCAATTTTATTTTTAAACACATCATAAACCCTTATGATTCTATGAAATGGAAGGAGGCTATTACAGAATCCTAATATTTAATAGTTTTAATATTAAAACTTAGTACTATCATTACAGTCTGCATGTTCAAAGCAATATGCAAACATTAATTATTCTTCACAGCAGCCCAAGGAAGTAGAAGAAGATATTTATTATAAAATAGCCTCAGACTGCAAGTTCAGATTCACATGCAAAGTTCCACAGCACTTCAGTATGCTTTCACTCCATTTTGTAACTAAATCCTATTAAAACACTTAGCTTAAAGGTTTGATGGTTTACCAAATATCACACATTAAATCAGCAGCAGAACCCAAATTAACCCAATTAACCTGACAACAGCTACTGGACAATTTTCCCATTTAAAATAATATTTCTATCTGCCCATGAGCTTTCAGGTCTAATATATATCATACAAAAACTGACTCCCGTTTCACCATGGAAAGTCTATGGAAGATGTGTTAGGCCTTGTGGAAGAAAATGGGCTGCTTCTCCTATGTTTACAGCAACATCCTATCTTCAGCAACAGCTGAAAATTCATCAGGTGATGAATTCAGAAATGTAACCTCCTCTGTCATCACCCCACCTTATTGCTTTTGGAGGACAAACTGGGATTCCAAGAATCAGATGTGCCCGTGTCAGCCAAAGCTCTGGCAGGACAGACAATTTTTATGCGACTGTCCTTTAAATGAACATCTAGTTTAGAAATGAGTCAGAGTCCCCATGTGCCCTGGAGAAGTTCCGAACTGGATTTAGACCTGAACTTTAGATCTTTTTTATCTCTCTATTTCTGAAAGTTGGAGACGACTATTCAGGCTCCTGGGAGCTAAAAACCATAATGTTTTGAGTTCTCTCTTGCTAATGCATCAATTGATTTTCTTTTTGTGAAAAAGTTGATTTGGTTAATATTTTCAAGTAGGATGGATGCCTGCTAGCACAGGTATTTATCTAGCTAACAACAGGGAGAAAAACCCCACAAACTGGAACTGAATGACGACACTGTTTTGCAAAGTCAGAAAAATCAATACGAGTTTTGATTGAGCAAGGACATCTCAGTGCCTATATGCTTGCTTGTTATAATAACCTTACACCTGATTCTGAAAGGTAACAATCATTTTATTAAAATAATTAATTGTAAAACTCAGTTATCAGAATATTGTGCAGATTTGAAAACATTCTGGTGTACAAGGTGCCCTAATTAATAATTAGATTTTAAAAATTAGGTGGCTGTTGAGAAGGAGATGTTTCGGATCATGGGTCCTGCTGGCTGATTGAAGTTCAGGTCATTGAAGGTGAAGATCAAAGAGTAGACAAATCGTTTTGTTAGGTAACATGACTAGGGATCCACCTAGACTGCCAAAAACACAATGCCATTTGGGCTAAAAAAGCAGTGAAAACAAAACTTCAGCCTAGGTTTAACACAAGCTATTACTTCTTATTAAAGCATAGGTGTGTCTGCACTACTCTTTTAACATGAATTAAATAACTGAGGTCAGTCAACCCCAGCTAAGATCACATTGCTTAAGTCTGATTCCTAGGGGGAGAGGGCTAACGACACTGCCTGTGCTTGCCTAATAACCTTTGAATCTTTCAGCCATTTTCAACCAAGTTTGGCAGAGTAATAGGATTCATGCTGACATAAAGATCCTATGGAGTTATGAAAAGAAATCTGCATAGGAAGAAGATCCTATAAGTGCTTCTACCAAGAGGAAGGCTCAATCATTATTTGTTATCAGAGAACTTCCATTCTTGAGGAGAGGTCAGGAACAGAGAGACATGAATACCACAGCTGGACCAGTAAAGTTTCTTTTTACCAGAGGGTTTCTTCACCTGAGAGTGATTCAGCTGGGAATTCAACCAACCACATAACACAAATCCACAGCGCCAGCCCAGCTATTTAGACACCTAACTTACACCTATGGTCCCAACAAAACCATGCCCCAAACCACGCCCAAACCATTATCTATACAAAAGGTGGATGGAGAGAGAGAACATGGAAGGCCCTCCATAGACAGCCTGTCAAGCTTACATGCCTGAATCTGAAAAATGCATGTTTAAAATTCCACTGCTAACATTAGCCAGCTCAAAGGCAGAAACTACATCTCAGCCTGGCATCTAGGCTACTTCCACAGTTCATGGAGAAAGAGAAGTATCTCCAAGAATGATCCGTCCTACCTAGATTTAGATGTTAGGACTGCAATAACCTGGAATTGTTTATCATTCTCAGTCAATTAACTTACAAAAGTTTAAAAAATGAACAACATGAATTTTAAATGCTAGACTGCTAGCTTCTTACAGGCCCTGGTGAGGAGATATTAACTCATCCATCCATACCTAAATGAGGTAAATTGCATCCCAGGCTTCACTGGCTCCAGCATTTACTGAATTATTGTTGACATATTCTGGGAATTGGAAGACGGAGATCCTAATCTAAGACAAATCCCTTGATTTCACTACTTGCTCTCCTTTTATGCTGTACAATGCAATTCACTTACAAGTATTAAGAGGATAAACTGAATAGGTGACTTTAAAAAACCAGCAACATTCATCTGCAAAGTATTCCATTACCTTACTTTTTCAAACTGTAGTCGCCTACAGAACGTAAAGGCAATACAGGCACTTGAAGACAGCCACTTTCTGAACATATGCTGGCAGCAGAAAGAGGGGTGGATATTCAGAAGGTGTTTATAGGACACTATCCTGTTTCATTTTAAGTAGACCAGAGGTTCTTCAGGATAGGGACTGCATTTTGATGCCCTTTAATGCAATTACCTTGCCAATTATGCCTTGTAATAAATCTGTGTTGTTACGTACTTGCCATTTGGTTTGGTTCCTAGGACTCTCCGTGGCAGCATTTGCTGCAGTTAGTGTTGCTGTGGGTTAAGAATTTTTGATCTCAAGTATTTCTTTTTTTCCTTAAAATATATCATCTCTACAACAAAATATGGCAATATTCTGCTGGGAGAATGTCACAAAGGGTGCAAATTCTGATTTTGCCTCCATTTACAACCTGTAACTATAATTAATATTCACTCTTAGTTTGGAAAATATATTGTTGGGAAGTTTCTGGAAACTGTATAAAAGCCTTTGTGTCAACATTGACACCTTCACAGTGTATAGAGGAAGACACAGTTCAGCAAAGCAGAGGAGTTCTGCATAATCACATAGGAGTGGTGGGCGAAACACACTCATAAAGTCACAAATCACGTCCCAGGTTGGTTTACACCGGCAGAACTCCCCTGATTTCAGTGGTGTTATTCGCATTTTACATTAAAATAGATCAGTTCTCATCAGGACTCAGTTCTGACATCCTGCAGTAAAGCAGGACAACTCACACAATCACAGAACCATAGAATGTGCTGAGTTGGAAGGGACCCTCCAGGATCATCAAGTCGAAGTCCTGTCCCTGTGCAGGACATCCCAGCAGTCACACCACGTGCCTGAGCGCATCATCCAAAAGCTTCTTGAACTCAGTCAGGCTTGGTGCTGTGACCACTGCCCTGGGGAGCTGTGCCAGTGCTCCATCACCCTCTGGGTGAAAAACCTTTTCCTGATATCCAACCTAAACCTCCTCTGATTCAGCTCCTGCTGTCACCCCAAGTCCTGCCATTGGTCCTCTGTGTTCAGTGGCATTCCTCACAGCTCACGGCTGAGTTTCGTGCTAATACACCTGAAAAACTTGTAGTTTCCCATCAGGAACAAGAACAGTTCCTGTACGCCTTAGTGTTAAATGGAGAGATGTGGGCATTTCCAAATACAGTCGGTGCCTTGTGTTTCTGCTTCCCAGGGAAATGCCTGCAGGACCTAACGTGCCTCAGCCCTCCAGCTCATTCCATCTGAACCCAGACCTGCTCAAGCCAGACAACTCACACCTTACATATTTATTTGCCATTTCATCATTACCTCAAAACAGAGTTCACTGTTTTACACCTTTTCATCATAGCACCAGCTCCCAGTAACCTGTAGTTACACCTGGCCATGAGCCTCCTTCCAACCCACCATGCAATAAGTAGTGAACACCTCTGATTGCCTTGATGTGACTTCCAAAGCAAACTCCTTTCTGGACAAATTTAACATCCCATCAATTTTACTGATGAAAACTGTTTTCATCAGAAATGATGATTGTTGGAAATAATGAAGGAGTGTTGAATGTGAGCTGCAGGATGCTCTCATTTCCTACACTATGTTTGAACAGTGGCTTATGGTTTATGGGGACTTCTGCAACTGAACTGGGAAGGGAAGCACGGCTTTTCAAGGGAAAGCTTCAACAACAAAGGTTTAGTACTACTGCAAACACCAACTCAGTTTTCCCCTGCTAACTTTCTTCTGCTTAATGAAAAAAAACCTTATGAGGAAAAAAAGGATTTGCTAGCTTAGACTGTATTTTTCCGACAGTTTACGGCCACTTAAGAACCAATGATCAATCTTTTTAAGGAATTCTCACTTGAGGGATAATAGCTGAACAGGCTGGGGGGTGCATCTCTGCAGCATATCAGCTCTTTACCGCAATTTTTTGTTGTTGTTTAAAAAGGCAACAGCGAGGATTTGAATGTGCAATTTGTTGCCATGACAAACAATCACTGACTCCAAGTATAGAAATGAGAAATGGATAGCGGTGGTGGTCACTTCTTAGTTCCAGTCACCGCAGCGCACTTCAGTAATGGTTCATCTTTCCAACACAGGCAACCTTGCTGCTTCATTTTCTTCATGTATTATATACTCATATATCTTTAATGTGGAGTAAGAGCAACACAATCAATTATTTATGATGCAGCTGACAGCAGGCAATGAAGACACAACAGACAACTATTCAATAATGCATTACCATGCACTTATACATCAGTGTTGTGGACAACTACAAGACAATATGAAAGAGCCTTGCACTTAGCTTGACTTCACAGCCAAGAAAATTACATGCAATTGTCTAGTTCACTCTACTGAAAGGCATTATTCTGTCCTAACTGCTTTATAGATTTGCATATTTTTAAAAGAGAAGGAAAAGTAGATTTACCCTCAAGGCGGATATAAGGCTCCATAAGCATATTGTACATGAATTGTAAGGAGACTAAAACAATTCCTCTGGTATCCTGTTGCCTTTAAACAGTCATTTTATTTTAGGGTTTGATTCTGTTACCATTACAAAGTTCAGCTGTAAGACACATGCTCTGCAGCGTAAGGCAAATTTCATTTGAATAAGCATGGCAGAATCAGGTCAACTTGGGTATGCTCACGAGTAGGACAACAGAGGTCTAAAGCAACATTTTAGAGAGAATATACTTCTACAAAAATACTTTGCACCTCTTGCATTTCTACCCCTAAACACCATGTCCTGTACCACGGGTTCTGGAGGGAGAGGGAACATTCCTGACTGCGCTAGGTCTTTCTGTCCCTGCCCTCCGGTACCAGCCAAGAAGCACAAAGAGCAGTTCAAGAGCACAGCTGTAGTACAAGGAAGGCATTTTGCAAGATTTGCCACCCAACCACCTGCAGCAGAGCTTGGCCAAAGAATTCTGGCCGTCTAGTGCACCAGGATAATAGGACAATACAATCAATCCCTTTTTTTAAGTTCTTGGTTTCATTCTCAGTCTCATCCTATGCCATCAACGCACACATGCATTTCTTTCCCTCCCCATTTCTGTTTTATGATTGCCTATGCAATGATGGTATTGATTTGATATCTCAGTCTGTAGCACATACATGAATGTGCAAGTGACCTTCCACTGGGAAGTTACGCACTTCATTAGGGGCTTAAACCTCCCTGCAATAGGTGAACATGATAGCTGCCTGTCCTTTGGCGTATTGCACAAGAAGGGCCCACGCTGGGTCACCAAAGCTTCTGAATACAGATCTGTATGCAGGGAGCATGGGAAAATCACTATAGAAAGCAGAAAAGGATCTTCAGACATTGCTTGGGAAAGCTCTGAGATCACATGAGAGAAGGGTTTCAGAAGAAAATAACCAGCTTCCCTATTAGTTAATTCCTCCTGTGCTCAGGGAAAGGGGATACTGAATGATCTGCCAGAAGAAACACCTTCCCAACCCAATGTAACAATACTGCATCACCAGTTGGGTGTGCTTCAATGACGAGCTGTTCCCAGACTGGCCATCCTTTCATTTCCAACTGTCCAGACTTCCAGTACGTGTCTCCATTTCCTTCTGAATTAAATCTGTGCTGAAATCTTGATTTATCAGTGCAACACTTCTGGTTCCCTTGGCTGAAGCTAGCAACAGCCTAGTGACAAACCTATCCATCTCCAGTAGGACACTGGATTAAGAAGCTGTGCATACCCAGAGGCAATAAATTTGAGCCTGAAGAAGGATATTCTTAATGTGTCACCACTTACCACCAAAATGTTAAAATGGTATGTTGGCCTTTGGGGCGTTTGGAACTGAAAACTAACATTTCTCTCCACATCCTTTGTGAAACGAATGATCTTTCTCTCCCACAGGCCCCTGTTTACCCAGTTCTTTAACACTTCCTTAATGCATAGCTTGGCTATACCTCCTTCACAGACTGCTTTACTGAAACTCATCTTGACAAACACAGCAATCATCTAGCAGCATGCAAAGGACTTAGCAACTACTCTGTTCTTAAAAAAGAAGGAGAAAAACAAAAACATTCTGGGGAAAAGAGAGACACACATAGGATGCAACCAGAGAAGAAAACACAGTTTATAAAAATGGGTGTTGACTGAGCCATGTAATATATGCCAAGATTACATATACTCAAAATAAGTCAGGGGCAGACACTGCTGTTCCATCGTGATCTCATGTGTACATAAAACATACATAATGCAGAAGGCAGATACTTTGCATCCAGGGTATCCAGCTCTTTGATCCGGACTGGTCAGACATCCCTGTAATATGTCTTAATTTAGAGACGTGGTAAAACCTTCCTGGCTGGCATTATGCAATATCCCCCCCCCCTTCACAAGCGTTCGGAGAATTCCTGGGGAATCGCCTCCTCCCGCCTGTGATTCCATGCAGGAAAATGAGACATGACTTCACTGGCACCAATTTGGGGCCAACATGGGGCCTCATTTCGGTGTAAAATACACAGTTTCCAGGGTAACCAGGTGAAACACACTGCTGTTTCACTCAAGGAATGAATCCCTTGCTCAAGAGTGGAGAAGGACAGGTATCTAGATGCTGCGCTCCCTCCACTGACATGGACAGGCCACAGACTTCTAGGTAGCTAAGGGCAGTTGAGATTAATTCCACCCGAAACAACTTGATCACAGTCAAGATTAGGGAAAAAAAGCAGTCTAAAGTGAAGTTGGTTTTGATTTGTGTACCAACACCTTCCTGTGGATTATGTTGCCTGAGGTCCTTTAGACTTGGTGATCACAGATCTGCCCAGACCTACCCAGTCACTTGCTGTATACAAACAGCAAACATGCAGTAGAAATAACAGAAGATAAAGGCCACTTCTAGTCTTTGAATGAACTCTGAGAAGGGTTTATTAACAAGTTATGTATTGGTTACAACCCTCATTATACTGTCAGAAGTTCAGCCTACCATTAAGATCAGACAAATCCAGCAGTCTATCATTTGCTGCGACACTCCAGCAGAAGAAAGCCTTAATCGGGTACCATTATTTTTCTAGGCTGTCTTTTTAAAAGATACATGAGATATACTCATCAAAGGAACAAATCTTTCTATATATGTAGAGTTTGTTCTTCCCACCTGCTAGGAACGCTCCTGCTTTCACAAAATAGAGCATTTCTGCAGTATTGTTTTCAATGTAAACAGTGTTTTACATGCTCCAAGGCAGACCCCAGCAGTCTCATAAATATCGACCTGTAAACTCTGAGAGTGTGTTCCGAAATAGTATTAGCTACTGAAGCCTTCTTCTGCCACATTTGTTTCCTGTTTCCCTTCACTGTTCCTGGTGTTGCAAATTCTTAATGGTGTAAACTGGCACAGTTCTCCTGATACTAATGAAAGTACAAAAATGTATGTAGCAGCTTAAGACCGGGATCATGGTCATTTAAAACTAAGTTGAATGATGCACTTGGGACTGTTCTCCAGAGCAGAATCCTGTAAGAACACAGAATAGTGTAGATTTGTGATGAGAGTAAAAAGCTGGATGTCAAAAAGAACAGGTTCTGTCACCAGCATCTGTGTGAGTATAACTCACCTTCATTTTATTCCCTGTGAAACGACGACTGTCGTTTCATCAAGTCAAAAAAAGAGCCACTAGCATATCCAGCAGTGAGATTATTAATTAATACACTTTGCCTTAGGTGTCTTGAAAGGCTTCATTCAGTAAGCCTTTAAAGTATCTTCAGAGCCACAGTGGAAAGGAGCTATTAACAGCACAGTTTGTTATTATAAATAGGTCTTTTCCATCTCCAAGTTTTGATCTTGGTGATCTTATAAACAAACTATGGAAAAAGTGGCAGCTGTTATCTTGACAGATGGGTCTCAGGCATTGCTCTGCTGGACATTAGACAGTCGTCTCTCTGGAGAACAATAGGAATTTCCAAGTGCCTGTATCTATTTTCATCTATTTAACAAGCCAGTCATGTCTTGGACTAGTGAAGGGAAGAAGCAAGGAGAATGCAAAATAAATGTTTTAGGGGAAACGTCTCAGAGAAAGGGGTGAGAATCAGATGAGTATCACCTATTAGTGACTCCCCCTTTTTCCCCTTTGAGTGTTACTGACGTGTCAGAGAGAAAAGGAATCAGAAGTTTCTTACAGAGGCAATGGAGACAAACAGGCACTTCCAGGAGGTGGGATGCAGAAAGCCTGTGCACTGAGTGAAGCACAGCCTGGAGTCAGGTAGGAGGACACGGCAAGTATAAGGATGCACCTCAATTTTCAGTTCCTCCTAGAATTTAGCATCATCATTCATTTTGGATGTAGAGCTCTGAATCCAATTTTAAGGACAAACACAAGCCTGAGAAGGGTTCATCCTTCTTAAAGAGTGCTTGGTAGAGAGGGTGCTGCTGCTCACCTTTTTTATCATAAACACTTGCCAAAAGAACGACGAGTTCAACCCCACCTCAAGCCTGAATTTAAACCTAGGTCCTTCACCTTTTCTTATGGTATCCTCATCATCGGACAACCAAGCATTCAGTGGCACCACCCTCTGTCCTCCCAATTGAATCTGTATGGTGGCTGGAAATGGAGAATGATGAAGTTAGGAGAAAAATGAGCAAGAAGAAAGTAGGGAGATGAGTGGGACGGACAGAGACATGGAGCCAAATCCTTGCTCCCAGGACTTGTTGGATCAGCTGTGCCTGATGTTGTGTAGGGTTTGTTTCTGCATTGTTCTCACTGAGTTCAGCAGGGGTCTGAGCATGGACTGCACAGACTATAACATTTTCCCAAAAGCAAAAGTATTTTCACACTCAGGACTGCCACAAACAAAAGACATTGTAAATTAAGCCAGTTCAGATACTACAAATAGAAATAGTAGTCAGTCCATAGACACAAACAACAGAGATAAACATTGCCAAAAATACCTCAATAACACAACAGAGTGGAAAACAACACAAGTTGAGTGTGGACTAAATAGTGAAGCACTATATAAACAAATATATTATTACACCAGCAACGAAAAGCCACAAGATTCCAGACTCTATGGCAAAACACGTAATATTATCATCTGTAAAACCAGACCAGGATGGTGAATACACTGCGTAACTCACAGGAATTGCTGTAGACCAGACAGCTCTCTATCACAGCTCACACTACCTTTTATCATCCCATTAAAGAGTAACTGAAGAAGTAGCATCCTGCATGAGTAACTTACTGTGTGAAGTCAGTAAAAATCTGTTTCTAACAATCAAATGGTCAAAACACACACGTCGTGACCACACTAACAAAGGATGTTTTTCTGCAGGAAAATAACAGATTGTTCTGTTCAATTTTATCCAAAATTCTAAATAGAATATAATTTAGGGTTGAAAGGAATGAGAGAGTGAAACATTTTGCTTTAGGAAAAAAAAAGCCTTAAGTCCATCTGAAATGTTTCATTCTACTGAAAATGCATTGCTTTGTTTTCAGATATTAATATGAACCATTTAAATTCAGCTTTGACGAGGTCTAGGGAGTTCTTCAACACCACCACCTTTCCAATTATTTAACACTAAGTATTGTTTAGCTACATCCAAGCTAAAAAGACACCAGAGCTATTAAGGAGAAAACAAAAGAGGAAAAAAGTCAGAATTCATAAGGGGCCTGCTGACAAAATTCAAGTATCCAGACAGCCAAACCAGACAAAGGCAGAACTAACCTAAAATTTGGATCAAAGAAGCTGAGATTTATGTGAGAGGGATACAGTTATCTGGTCTAAAATAATCATTCACCCAGACACTCAGAGGTATTCTACATCACTTTCAAAATTAATTGAACAGATGTTCCCTGACCAGGCAACATGGCTTACGCTGTAATCCATACTATGTACTGTTATGGAACATATAAAAGCTCCCTTCATTTAGGCTGCTGCTTCCATTTTCCCATTTTGCACAGCAAAGAAAAAGGGTTGTGAGAGTTAATTTATCTCAGTTTTGTGTACCATTTTAATGCTTAGACATGTATCTGCAGATTTACTGGCTGCCTGCATTGGGAGTTCCAGTGATCCTGCTCACAAGGGCAGCAATCGCCCAGGCTGCTGAGACTTTGGAAATCATTCATCAGAGCTGTGAGTATTCGGGCTGTTCATGTTATCAAACAGTTGCCAGGGAAAAAAAAAAGGAAATAAAATGGAAAATTACATAAAACCTATGAACTTAAGTAATCTAAGTTCAAATAAATAAAAACACCCCTGCTGATTTGACTCAAAACTGACATAGGTACAAACCTCTCTCCTGGGAAAACAAGTCTATTTGTGTTTTTTTCAGAAAAAGGCAGTAGATAATTTAAATTTCTGGGTATATCTAATCTGTGTTCTGCAACACAGCTGAATATCTGCGAGCTTCTGCCTGCTCACGTGACCAAAGATCGCTAAGGACACCGCCAGGCACGCTTAAGCCGTAACTCTATTTTAACAGGAACAAACCACATGAAAGCATGTTCTGCATCTCATTTCACATCTCACATGCTCTGCACAGTCTGTGGGCTCTGGCAGTATCCTAGAGACTCAGAGTACCTTATACTGCATTCCTATTTTGTCTATTGTAAGTGTCCACCTAGCACAATAAATATCACTGTGTAGTAAAAACACCATTTTCACCAAATCCATCTACCATTTCTGGCATCATTTTATTGCTTTCAACTTAATGATCTGCCCTGAAGACAGGACACTTTGATTTGTGAGAACATCCTCGTCATCAGAATTTGGTCTTTACCTACACATAATTTCAATTAAGACTTCTGCTGTATGTCCACGACCTTGGCTAATGCTCCAAATAAACCTGTGCTTTACAGCTCATAATGTGCTTCCAGATGATGGCTTTCAAACTTCTCAAGTCCTTTAATACAGGAGTCTTTGCTGCGATCATTCATCAGCTGCATTTCTTGTTGAAAAGCTGAAAGGCTTAGCTCAGTTTTGGTTTTGTCTTGTTTCACATCAGTGGCTCCTCTCTCTGGCACCCATCATGGCATGACGAGGGTGTTCCTGCAGCACCCTTGCCTGTGGCTTTTCCTGACTGCAGGCTTTGCAGCAATACCCCATGAGCTATCTCTCTGCTGCCTTATGCAGCTACTTCACACTCTGTATGTTGGGGAAAGCTCCATCCATTTCTTCTACAAGAAAGTTTTTCCAATTCTGAAAATGCTCAGTGGAGAACTTCATGTCAAGCAGGTTGTGGCATGTAATCATGACTCCTGTTCTGGAGCTCCTTCTGCCCTACCATACAGGTTTCATGAGGGCAAGACCACTGTTCTCTGCAGGCTTGCAGTATTAGCCTCTTCTCTGCCCTTGGTGAAGTGTGGTAACTCACCAGGACAAACACCTGATCTCAGACATAGGTCTCTGCTGCTTGGACCATGTCCTGAATGTCAGCCTGACTACTTGGTGAAGGAGAGATAGCTAAAACCACTGTATTATTTGGTCGATAAGTCTAAGCCAGCCATAACAATTCTGGTAGTTCAGTTCTTGATCTACACACATTTCTGTAATTTTTGGGTGCTTTGCCTTTTTAAGTCAAAACATCATCTGCCTTGCTTGTGCACTGTGTGCCCCAGTGTTTACCTTCTAGCAAGAAGATTATATACTGCCTTCTGTCTTTATGGAAATCACTTTTCTTACTTGCTGCTGACAGCCACCTTAGAGAGGTGATCGCATGTTCCAAAGCCCAATATGGTTGGTATTTAGGAGCCAATTCTCCAGGCAAAAAAACTGCATATATTTTTGCACAGCTTGTGAATGATCCAGTGAGCCCTTCTGTGATCTGTCCTTAGCACTAAGGTGGTTTCCTAATGTAAACAGCCTGACTGCAAAGACCTGAACACCCAGCTCTGGAGATTATGACACTGGACTCCTAGACAGCAAATCTCTAATGAACATTTTGCTGAACAGTTTCAGAAAGATGTGCTTCATCAGTGCTGTCCCAAGGGTTTACAAGAAAGTAGTGTGATTTAAAAGGAAAGTGATTTATAAACCAGCTGCATTTGGATTGCAGCATTGCATTAAGCAGAGAAGTCATTTTCGGAGTAAATGTAACAGTCTGCTTCTGTTTAGGTGTAATATATTTTTTTCTGCTTCTGTTACACCAGATTATGTGGATAATGCAGACACAGTGCACCTTGCAAGGAGCCAGAACTCACACAGTGTTTAGTTGCATCTCTTTGAATGGAATGGGCTTTATAGGACCGTGAGACCTAAATACTGGTGCATTGCAGATTGTAATTTTTAGCTGCTGCAATATCACGTCTTGTTTTGGTGCCTGCTGCCAGGTGACATCATTTTGTAGCAACTTTTTCAGTGCAGCGGCCAAGGCTGCTTCTCCCAGGGTACTGTTGACCAGAAATCAAACAATCCCATATATTATATTTTTTATATATATATATATATATATATATAAGTCTTCCTGCTGCAAGTAAGATTGGAAGGATGGGAAAGAACAGGAAACTACAGAATGGTCTATCAGCAAGGAAGACCATGGATGGCCCTGGGAAAGACAGAGATGCAGACACTGTTACAACAGCCTAAAGGTGTACCATACCTACACCAAATAAATACGTAAGCAATATCAATTCTTCAGAGCTGGTGCATGCAGGGATACATACATACAATTCTATTTTCTCGCATTAGCTTGAGCTCTGTGCCAGTTTCTTTATCTTATAATCTAATAATGGCTAGAGATGAAGCTCTAGCAGTGAAAAAGAACAACAGAAAGGCCTTGTTCTCTGTGCTGCAAGAATGATTTCCGCTGCAAATGCTTCACAGGCTAAGAGCATGACATCAGGCTGTCATGTAACATGGACTGCAGGTCCAGGCTGTATGTCTGAATATATTTGTCTTGGCCTCCACGTCCAGTCTGAATTTTAGAGATGCACTGTGTGTATTCAAATCAAATACCAAACTTCCTCTGGGTGAGCTCCAAGACCTGTGTGGACGCTTGGTATTGCTTAATAAAGAGGGGAGGCCAGTTTAAACTACAGATTTTTGTCATTTTTGGGGGATGATCTAATGCTTTGCACAGCCATAAAAATGATACAGATTATCACAGATGACAAGAGGTTGAGAGTTAGCGTTTCTAGCTATGGCACAATGTATGCTTTTACACTGAGGCAGACAGTCTTTGTCCCACTGACTGGGAGAGCCTGTTATCTCATCCCTAATTTGTTTAACAGTCCATAGAACCTTTTTAGGCTGGTGCTCAGATATGATCTTTATTTCTGTCTTTGTGGTGATGGTGCTACCAGACTAAGTGCATTGGGCCATGTCTCAGTTTGGCTGCTTATAGCTCAACTATTTAAGCTCTCAGAAGTGAACACAAATCAGTGTCACCTGTATTTTTAAGGTTACAAGAACTTCTAAACCTTCTTCCAATCTCATTCAGAGCAACTTCAACATCCTGCTTGCTCTGCTAAAGTGTTAAAGAATGCAAAGCAGGAGCACTACCTTTTTATCTGCTTCAGAAGCCTTCATGGAGATTAGGGAGTGTTGCTCTGATCTCTCCCAGTTCTATGCCACCTTGCTATCTGGACACAAAAGGTCAGATTTTAAGCTGAGGTAAATCAGTTGAACCTCAAAAAGGTCAACAGAGCAATGCTAGCTTGTCCCTGCTGAGCAGAAATTCTCACTGAGCCATTCCAGAGATAAGGGACATAGAATACAGGGTTTTTCCCACCACACACTTTCCTATAACCATTTTCTACTCTCCTATGCACAGTTCCCTTAGCTCCCTACATTTCTGGATTCTGATCTAATCTAATCTAATCTATTTTATCTTCTTCAAGCTATATTTTTTTCCTCATTTGATATATTTAAAGACATTTTGCCTTCATGAAAGCCAGAAAATTAATATGCTTTAATCTTTGCATGAATCACTTTTTCTAACATGGATTTAGTCTGTTGGACCCAGGACTAATAAACCTTAGGGGGATCAACGAAGATACAGTGAGAATATTTACTCACAACTTCTTATTCTTAACAGTAATAAACAGCACACATGGATCCAAACTCTTCATTTGTCCTTGCATCAAAACCTTCTGAGAGGGCAGGAAGGAGAAATGACAGCCTCTCCCAGTGTCCTTGCATATAGACCATGAAAGGATCAGAATTCCAGAAAGGTCTTCATGGTTTAATTTGTGTGGAAAAAAAAAAAAGAGGTCTATGTATGAGACACAAAATAGTTAGGTTTCAACACTTTTCACTGCAAAAGCAGAACATCTGATGCTAGATGGTTGTATCAGTCAGGGACTGCTAGAATAAAGGAGGATTGTGTGGAAAGTTTCCCACCACGGACATAAAGACTACGGTGTTTGGCTGAGCACAGAATAAAATGAGTAAGTTTCACTACTTTAAGCTAATGACCGGTTTGGGGTTTGGTGGGTTTTTTTGGGTTTTTTAGTTCACAGAAATTCAAAGAAAAAATGAGACAGGTTCAGTTTGGCTGGTTTTGCTGCATCGGTGTGACTTTGCTAAAAACAGGCAAATCAAACCAGAGCTCCCTACTCAAGTTTGACTCTGTATTAATAGAAATATACATGACCCTGAGACACTCCTACCTTAAACAGTACGAGCCAGGGCAGGCTCCCTGACTCATTTGAATTGCTTTTCTCATTTTGGGTAACTTGGAAATAACAGTGGCATAGATGTCACAGGAGGGGCAGTAAGCGATACTTGTATTAACACCTTCATTTTTGGAAATTTGGTGTGCCCGCTACAGACAGCCAGAGGAAGGAAGGCAAAAAATAAATAAATCCAACTCTGGCTTGTATACAGAGACAGCCATCCTTCCCTGTGAGTGGGGGAAATGCCAAGGAACAAATTGGATAGTGTGTACAAAAGGAAGAAAAATCCCTCTATCCCGCTGTTTACTTGCACTGGCACATGCTATTAAATGTGTATGCCTTGGGGGAGTGCCAACTTACCCCCAGGAAATTCCGTCCCATCTTGAAGAGAGTCATCCTTTACTACTGAAAAAAAAAAAGAATTAGCCAGGGCAGTAAGAGGCAAAGATGATGGGGTTTAGCTCCCGCTGGCCCAAAGCCAAACATGCAAGCAAAGGCTTAAGAGAACTTTCTTCTCATGCCTCTGTGCCAACAATAGATGTGGACAGGACAAATATTTACAGACCTAAAGTGGAGGGAGACTAAATGGGGGGAGCCAGACTCTGCCCAAAGCGCTTATTATACCAATTAGCCCTGAGGTGCCTGCTCCCCACAGCTCCCCACAGCCGCAGACGGGATGGAATGACTCAACGACGATGCCACCAGCACAAGATGTCTTTTCACACATACTGTACCGTGCCACCCTCCCTCTCCCTGGGGATGTATTAATAGCAGTGTAGTCATACTGTACACCCTACAGTATAACCACCTCCCTCTGAAGTGAGCACAGGCAAAGCTGCCAGTAGGCTAAAACACATTGAAACAAACAAAATGGTCCTGGAGACCTGGAGGAGGTGTTGACTCTTGTGCTCTGTGCCTTGAATGCTCTCTTTCTCCCTGAGCGTCTCTCTGAGGCCACCTCCCATCTATAAGCATCTCTCCTCAACACCAAAACATGTCCTAACATTACAGAAAAATGAGTTATTAAATGGATGATTTGGCTGAGAGATGTCTCTAACTTTATTTTCATTTGGAAACAGAAAGTAAATATAATGATAATGTGTATGTGTGCACATGACTGTGTCCCTCCCTCCTCTGTCCTTTGTTGTTCACCCTCCATAGCTGTCTGAGAATCAGAGTTTCTCCTAATCTGGTTTTTGCACAGTTAAGCACAATGGACCTCTTGAATGATGCTATGATACAAACATAATCAAATTCTCTTTTCTCTGTTCCCAGAAACGATGATGATGCTATGAAAAAAACAGTGGTGGGAACATCTATAGTGGGAGTGTTTGAGAGCAGAACTGTGTCCAAAAGCATCTTCATCGAAAGCAACCAGAAGGATTATTACAATGGTTGTTTAGTTAACTACCAGCTCTGTTCTTACTTTTCCAGAGCTGATCTTGTCATTCCACACTTAAAATTGCTGTGGATAAATTCAATCTGTGGATAAACTCGATCTGACGATCTCTCCAGCTTTGTCTTCCTGGATATTTATGTCTGAAGAGCAAAAACTGCCACTGGTCAATCACTGCAGGATAGATCTTTAGCAACAAGGACCTTGAAATAAACAGCCGCATCCTGTAGCATCTGATTACAGGGGTTTAATTGCATTCTTTTCAACCATTTAAAAAGCAATTATTCCCCATCTTCCTACACACCCATGTTTACTAGAATAACCGGAAACAGTCAGGGATGCATGGAAAAATACAGAATTTTTCTGAGAAAGCAGTTATGTAATAAAGAATTACACAAGTCTCTTCCTGGGAGATCAAATAATGAAGCATCTTCTCCTTCTTAGTCACCTTGAGCTTTAATACAGGAGTCCTCAGATCCCACTCATGCCAGGCTTGCAAATGAATAATTTGCTATTTACCTTTCCTCCTAGGAAAATAAAATCAATAACAACCCCACAAACCTCACAAACTGCAGCAATGTACAGCCTGAAACATTCTTCCTGTGTAGCCTTAAGGAGACCCATAAAGCAAACACAACCCAGTGTCCCCACAGATAAAACACTGTTCACCTTGTGTGACTCTCACATTACACCATGGAGTACCAGGAGGGTGTTCCTTGCAACTACCCTGCAGAGTCCATTCAGTTCCTTGCTTTCTCCCTCTCTGGCCCCTACATGCAAGAAATTAGACGGACATGTCCTGCCCAGCTGCAGAAGGTAAATCATGCTTTGGACACTCTAGTTATCAGGTTCTCAGTCTGTCCACAGCAAGAGTAAATGAAAGAAGAGATAATCTGCCCAGCGAGGCCAGCAGCAAGCTCTGTGGTTGGCTCCAGAGCCACACTTAGATGTGTGAGTTGGACGAATGCTCTAATGTGCAGCTGGATGTTGCTCCACAAGGATTTTATGTGGTGTCATCAGGAAGCAGCTGCCAAACACTGCATGCGTGTGTGGCATTGCTACTGCCAAGCCAAACATCGGTGTTCTCAGCCTAATCCTAAAATTTTTCATTCTTTTCCTTCTGTTTAGAGCTCTGTTTCTGTTCCCCAGTCAGAAATCTCTAAGCAGGAGCTGACCTGTCTGATCCCAGCTGGGGTCTGAGCCAACGCGGATTATCACCAGTGGAGAGCTACAAAATCATGGCTGGGGCATGTCGAGGTCACGGATGTTTCCTCAGCTGAAACTGCTCTCTCTGCTTCGCAGCCGTGTATCTTCCATCTAACTTTGCAGCTTAGAGAGCTGGCTGTGCTCTGAGATGATGGGTATTTCCACATTGCACACCAGGGTCATCCAAAGGCTGCCCTCTGGAGCAGACTTACTCTATATTCAGACAGCGAAACTACAAGTGCAACCCCAGGCACAGCCCAAGGGACTCTGTGTCTAAGCCTGTCTGGCAGCTCGATGTTCTGCCAGGCACCTCCAGTCTGTGGGGTGCCTGCAGGGCAAGCCTCTGATCAGAAGTGGTGGCTCACACAACCATCCCACCCCCAGCCCTTGCCAGCTGTAATGCAGACACAGCCTGGGGTGGTGTTCAAGAATGAGAACGTGCTTGTCTCCAACACAGCAGATCCTGTCGAGCTAGAGACTGAACGTGCCACATCTCCTAAGCCTGTGAATCACACACATATACATAATAAAAGGCAGTAAAAATCTTTATTAAACAAACCAGTAAGTATTTAAAAATGCAAGCCAAATGGGACTGATCTTCATTTAATGTGGCCAGAAATTTTTAATATTCCCCTGTCTCCATGACTCATAACATCCAAAGCCCAGTGAAAGCTGAGAAACACTTGGTGCCTGCTACAGAACAGCACACAATCTTCTTTTAACTGCAAATCTACACAAATTGCAGCATGTATTAGCCAGATTAAAAATGTCACGCCTACCAGGACAGAAGAATGTAATATCTGCTTTCATACACACTTCTATCATATCAAAATATCAGTTGAAGATACAAGTTTCTCTCAATACCTCTGCAATGCTCATATCATGTATATCCGAGCAACTGATGTCAACTACCTGGACTTGCACAAAACACCTGACACTGTCCCGCATGATATCCTTGTCTCTAAATTAGAGGCATGGACTTGATGGCTGGACCATTTGGTGGATAAGGAATTGGCTGAATGGTCACACTCAGAGAGTTGTGGTCAATGGCTCAATGTCCAAGTGGAGATCAGTGATGAGTGGCATTCTTCAGGGGTTGGTACTGGGACCAGTTCTCTTTAACATGTTTGTTGGTGACATGGATGGTGGGATCGGGTGCACCCTCAGCAAGTTTGCCAATGACACCAAGCTGTGTGGTGCTGTTGACACGCTGGAGGGCAGGGATGCCATCCAGAGGGACCTTGACAGACTTGAGAGGTGGGCCCATGCAAACTGCATGAAGTTCAACAAGGCCAAGTGCAAGATCCTGCACACAGATCAGGGCAATCTTAAGCACAAATACAGGCTGGGTGGAGAATGGATTGAAAACAGCCCTGAGGAGAAGAACTCGGGGGTGTTGGTTGATGAAAAGCTCCCCATGAGCTGGCAGTGTGTGCTTGCAGCCCAGAAAGCCACCAGGATCCTGGGCTGCATCAAAAGCAGAGTGAGCAGCAGGACAAGGGAGGTGATTCTCCCCCTCTACTCTGCTCTCGTGAGACCCCACCTGGGGTACTGTGTCTAGTTCTGGAGTCCCCAGCATAAGAAGGACATGAAGCTGTTGGAGCAAGTCCAGAGGAGGCCACGAAGATGCTCAGAGGGCTGGAACACCTCTGCTATGAAGACAGGCTGAGAGAGTTGGGGTTATTCAGCCTAGATAAGAGAAGGCTCTGGGGAGACCTTAGAGTACTTCCAAGTAACTGAAGGAGCTCCAGGAAAGCTGGAGAGGGACTTTTGACAAGGGCATGGAGTGATAGGACAAGGGGGAACGGTTTCAAGCTGAAAAAGGAGAGATACTTAGATGAGATGTTAGAAAGAAATTCTTTCCTGTGAGGGTGGTGAGACACTGGCCCAGGTTGCCCAGAGAAGCTGCGGCTGCCCCTCCCTGGCAGTGTTCAGGGCCAGGTTGGATGGGGTTTGGAGCAACCTGGTCTAGAGAGAGGTGTCCCTGCCCATGGCAGTGGGGACTGGAACTAGATGATCTTTAAAGGTACTTTCCAACCCAAACCATTCTACGATTCTATGGTTCTATATCAACACATCCATGTCAGAAAACACAACACCAGCTATAAATGGCATAGTTTTTGCAGGTAAACACAGCATAAAGGGCAAATACTTGAAGATAATTTGGTGTCTAAAGATGAAGTAGTCATACTGTGGACATTTCAAATGCATCTGGGCATCTAACTCCTTTGATTTCAACTAAATTATTTTAACCTTGTAAATTCTAAATATTTTCTAAAGTTTTCCCGTAAAGTTTTCACGTAAAGTGCAACTATCACGAAGTTACAGTAATTACCATCACTTCAAAGCCTAAACATCTCATTACAAAAGTTCAACTTCCTAAACTGCAAGGCTGTGTGAAAACATGTATGACTTTATCCCTTAAAAAACCACAACTCCCAAGTGAGGAAGTGGACAGGGAAGAACATGACAAAGTTTATCATGCCCACGTAGTACAAAATATGTATTTTTATTATCTGCTATGAAGAACACACACCGCATCACCACAGGCAGCCCTAGTTCTGATCTGATGATATTGAAAGCATTGTTCTCCTCAACTTCAGTGCACAGATATTTCAAGAAATACTGGGTAGTGGAAAATACCAGTTAATATGTGTATTAAGAAAACGTTTATCATTATTCATGCTTACATTTTGATAGAGTATTCATAAATACTAATTCTGAGTCAGCTTTGACCTGGCAATTCCCATGGAGCAGACTGAGGTCCTACTTGGCTGAACTTGCTCAAAAGGCCTATCCGTCATTTTAAACCTAAATTTATTTCTGCCCTTGTCAACCTGCTATCTCATTATCTCACTATTCACTGACAAAAGAAATGATGAATCATGAACACTGGGGTACAGGGAACCAAATACACTCAATAAAATTAACCTCATTATGTCAGTTGTGCATAGCATGATGAAACCCTCTGGTGGGACCTCTAGGAGCTACTGTAACACGCAAAGAACAGTTGTGTTGCATTGGAAATAAAGAGGAATATATACTTCAAGAATAAAATTAATATCATGACTGGTGCATGGCAAGATCAGGGCTACAGGTGGATTTGTATTTAAGTTATCATTGTGTGACATTAACAGAGAAGAGAAAGAGAAAGAGAAAGAGAAAGAGAAAGAGAAAGAGAAAGAGA
>VZRW01001021.1:34845-55941 GCA_013398125.1 Aegotheles bennettii | reverse complement strand
AGAGGAGAGGAGAGGAGAGGAGAGGAGAGGAGAGGAGAGGAGAAGAGAAGAGAAGAGAAGAGAAGAGAAGAGAAGAGAAGAGAAGAGAAGAGAAGAGAAGAGAAGAGAAGAGAAGAGAAGAGAAGAGAAGAGAAGAGAAGAGAAGAGAAGAGAAGAGAAGATTGTACAGTCTTTCACAAGAGTTTTGTTGTGTATTTGGTTTGATCACTAGGTCTACTACAAAATTACTACAAAATCAAGTGAAAAGTCTTGCACTGAACCCATCTGTGGGATGAGGCTGTATTTTACCAAAACAGAGGCTGCAAGGCTATCCATGCCTCTGTTATTTCGTGTAATGCCTATGATGCAGGCCTACACTGGGGTGCATCAAGGTGCTCAGTACTGTCATGCACAGACTGCACCACTGGCTGCTGGCACTGCCCGAGGATGCGCAGCAATTCCAGGCTCCCTGGTGTCCCCACAGCCCCCAGCCATGCTGTGGCTCCATCCATCTCTGCCTGCACTTTTCAGTGGAGTCATGCTACAGGTCCTCCAGCAGCCCCAGCATTTGCCTCCAGACCACCTCCAGTGTTAGCAGGACTTACAAATCAAGGTGAACTTCTCTCCTAGGTACACCTCATATTTTTAGATGGGATCATTTTATTTTACAGCCACTCTCTAGAGATTTTTTCCATGCACTTTCCAGTGGGGCTATTTTTATTTTTACCATACACAGATGTCCTTGAGGTATGCTTGAAGCACAAACTGTGAACGCTGTGTGCCAGCGTGGGGTTTTCTTGTAACATGATACAGTTCTGATGTGCGTGGAACATCCAGAACCACACGCCCCATGAGTGGTAGCACGCGGCTGGGTGAGAGTCAAGCAGCACTGCTGTGAAACTGGGCTGAGCTGAAGGTGGGACAGAGCTTCAACAGGCCAACATTAGCTCCTGAAAACAGCTGCTGCAGAAACTTGTACTGATAAGGCAGGGTTTTCCAGAATACTCAGTCAAATAAAGGCTTTAGAGAGAAGCAAAGTAGTGAGATGTCAATTAAATGAGACACGATGACTGCAAGGGGATTTATTCCAACAGCTTTTGTTACCCTGAGAAGCACACTGGCTTGTCAATCTTCCTGAGCTGCGAATATTTCTGTGCGTTACAGATCACGATGGAAAGGCTCCCTTCTCATAGATAACATTGTCTTCTGCTCGGGATTTCTAATACTCATCCATTTTTATAGAAAGAGCCATTTATTTGGTCAGATTCACAGCACAGATCAAAGGTTTGTGCCCAGTAAACCTCACATCAAAGGCACATCTTAAAATCAAATACCTATCTGCTTTTATGCAACTATTCTGTTTTTCATATACTATAAGCACTAATTAATAAAAATGGTGTCAACCAAAGCAGTGTAAAAACATAATTAAGGTCTCTGACTAAATATGGAAAATGAGTGAAATGTGATGTTACTTTCCATAACTGATTAGTCATTTTGTTAATCACCTTTTAATATGGTCCAATTGCCTTTTAGAGAAGTGACCAATTCTAAGGATGCCCAATGCAAGCTGGTGATCAGAATGCAAGTGGATGTAAATGGCTCCAGAGCTCTGTACCACCTCATTTTTCATGACATGGACCGGAGACAGCATCTCCTGACTGTCCTCTCATATCAGAGAATTCCACCTGTGGCAGAGCATTTATTTGACCATCATAAATCCAAAAAGTTGAAAAAGCAGATAACGTTTTGAGGGACTCCATTTTGTACTTTTCATCCACAACTATAGAGGAAAACACATCAAAGAGATGGACATGCAAAAAATGAATTGTAAAAGAAGAAAAATAATTGGCATGATTAGAGCTAGGGAAGTTAAGTTAAAACGTTTGTATTCAGGGAGTCAGACTAATTGCCAGCCCAGTCCTAAAAACTATGAATCTAGGAAAGATACAAAGCCTCTAGGACTAATCTACATGAGGAAAAGACCACTGAATGAAAATGCAACCAAAGCTTCCAAAATACATGGCAAAACTATTAATTAATGCACTTATATGCCAGAAGTCTCCCTTGCAATCCCTTCATCTGACTTCCTACTTTAACCCAGGTTGTAGGATTTTCACTAAATAATTCCTGTTTGAATTAGAGCTCATTTAAAGATTTCTCAGGGCAATGAACTATCTGGAGTTATTGATTGGTGTTAACTTATGAATCAGTATTTCCAGTTCAAACTTATTCCTTATTTTGAGGTGAACTTATAAAATTTCACTTTCCAGCTATATCTTAATTTATCTTGGGGAACTTAGAACAATTCAGTTGTACCAAACTATTCAATAGTACCAAACTATTCCTTAACCTCAGGAAAAGTTCAGGAAGGTTTCCCAGCACTTCTACCACCCCCATGTCTCTTTCTTGCACTGTAGACTACAAAATTGAGCACACTGTTTTTCAAGCAGCTATAGTAGCATGAGACCTCTGGACCTCCTCCTTCTCCCTCGGTGCTCCTGTTTATATACTCATGGGTTGCAGTCAGCTTTCTAGCAAAAGCACAGCTCTGGAGCTTATGTTCATTTGACAATCAACCATCACCCCTCACATCTTTTTCAGAGTCATTGCTTCGCATGGTGAAGTCCTCTTATAAGCACAGGCATCATTCTTTGCTCTTCCACTTAGGACTCTGTAAAGAGTTTTATAGAAACTGAAATGTATTATTGGTTTGTGACCATTTTACATAGTGATCCCTATTACTTAGTAGCAATGACCTATGGGATGAGACCCTTTATTTCGGATTTATTTGTTAATTTTTATCACCTTGCTATCTTCCTCTACTGATAAAAATGTCGCTTGCAATGGGGCTCATACCAGTCCATTTTAAGGCCCACTGGAAAGTCCTCTACTCAAAAAGCCACTCTTATATCCACCAGCATGTTTATTTACTACTTTTTTCAGTTTCTTACTCAAAGTATCATTAATTCCTTGCAGATCATGACTGAAAACCTTACGATCCTCTTTAAACATTGTCCAGTCATCCAAATACTTACTCCTGGAGAGCCTGCTTAACAACATTTGCTATCCAGAACCCCAAATTTGCTTGTGAGCGTTTAAGAGGCATTTCGACAATGCCCTTAATAACATGCTTTAACTTTTGGTCAGCCCTGAAGTGATCAGGCAGTTGGACTAGATGGTTGTTGTAGGTCTCTTCCAACTGAAATATTCTATTTCATTTCTCTCCTATCTTCTCCTATTCTATCCTAAATCAGAATTTTGCCACTATTACTGACCAAAAACACAGATAACAGACCAGCTGAACAGGTGCAACGTAACAATTACTTTCAGAACTTCAGTACTGAGTAAAATCAAGGAATCAGAATTAATTTTAAAATGTTTTGAATACTAAAAAAAGCCCCACCCACTCTGACATGAATTTTTTTATATTATGATCTAAGATCTTTATACTTCAAGAGTACACACACCCCGTATTACAGATGTCTTACTCAAGAAGATCCAAGAGTAGGAAAACAAATTGTAAAAATCCACACTAATGCACCTTAAATATATAAATGCTGATCCCATATTTAAGCTAATACAGTATTATGTTGTATAGGACACATCCCACAGTTTAAAAATATTTGGTATGCTGATTTCGTTTTTTTCTAAGTTGTCTCCCCAGCTCTTTGGCAAACAGTGGGTAGAAGACCACGCATGAGTTCTGGTGTCTGACTATAAAAAGGTCCTAAATATCTTCCTCACATGCAGGGGCAGTCATCGAGTCTGTCCTCACTTGGCTCAGCCAAAAGAAGCATTTCTAAATCAGTGAACACTGCATCGCGAGAAGCAGTAAAAGAAAGGTTCAGCAAAACAAGAGTTTTGTGACTTTTAAAGCCAAGAGCCATTAATCTTTTGGGCAGGGCAGGGGGGAAAGTAGGCAGATCATCCTGTGCAGCATTGCCACTATTCCAGGGTAAGGTGGGGGTCTTTAAAGACTTCACCCTGATAGGGTTTGTCATGTCCAAGTTGTTACCATTCCTTGATCAGGAACAAATGAAGTTCCGATGAATCCTGCTCGGTGACAGGTTTATGCAAGTCATGTTCAGAGTTACCTTGGCTAGTGCCCTTGATTCATTTTCTGGTAAGAAGCTAATTATAAAGGCTTGAAATTTGCAATCGCTCAGTAGAAGGGCAACAATACTTCCTTTAAACAAAGTCATATACACTGCATCAATAAACAGATTAATAACAATAATTCCTTTCCCATGTATGGATCCCTTGTCTGCCTACTCAAGGTAAAATTCTCTCATTGTGAACCATAATGTCAGCCCAGAATAATTTTCCACCCACCCACTAAACAACCGTGCACCAAAAATGTGCTTTAGTCCAGAGATTGAAGTAGGAAATTTTTTGTCTTCTTTTTCTGGGGGAAAAAAAAAGTCAAAAAAATCTATGCTGAGATCACTTATCACAAATGACAGCACCACTAGATAGTCCCCACCACAGCAGCATTAAATATATGAAGCATGTTAAAAAGATAAATTTGTCCCCAGCACATTATTGCAATGGAGACATTGAGAGTGTGCTATGGGATGGTCCCCAAACTCGAGACTACTAGAAAGTTTGACAGGTCAGAAAATAGAAATAAAATAGAAATAAATATTCCCCCTCATTCCCACAGGCAACTCTTCTCTCTTCTCTGCAACCACCTTAGTGCCCTGGTTCTCCACACCACTGCAAAACTCTGGACCTGCAGCAGTGCTGGATTACAAGTGTTGCTGTTGCTCTTTCCACCACCCTGCATTTCCATCCTGCTGTCCTTCACAGCCACTTCTTCCCTTGTTCCCCAACTTGTTTTTCATCCGTGTCAGATTTTCAGCCCAGTTTACAGCGCAGCCACTGCAACATTTCTGTGTGCAAGATGGAGCAGTGCAAAGGCAGAAGGAAATAGCTGGGGGTGTTCCTGCACCCACTGTTTCAGCCCTACCTATTCAAGTCGTAGCACCTTTGATGATTATGGAGAGGAAGTTATGCTGCAGGACAAGAAATATTTTCAAATGCAGGCTGCACTCACGTGTTTTTTTGGATGTGTTAAAACTCCACTGCTTCATCCTCTGAGTATGCAGTCAGAAAACAAGTCCCATCATTTCATGTACTGCTCGAGTGTGCTTAGAAGCTGCGTGATGAGTGACACTGAAAACTGTAAAAAAACTTGCATAGGACTAAATAAACAGACTTGAAAAATTTTCTAAGAGCCTATTACAACTTGTTGAAGTACTGAAGAAAATCTAAGGGAAGAAGCAGGCTCCTACATGTAGTAAGAGAGTAACAGGAGGGTGCAGTGGCCAGGCACGTTGAGGCTATTCATTCATTCATTCATGGTGCTGCCAATGTCCGGTTTCTCTCGGATGGTGGGCTCCTTGACATCAAATTCAGAGAACACTTCACATTTGCCTGGCTTTTATCAGCTGACACCCTCTTGGCCTGAATTGTACATCAGTTTCTCAAGGGAAAAAGAAGAGCTAAGATAACTATTGCCCTAGTACCCCCACTTTTTCAACAGAGCTACTTGTTCACAAAATGCACAGAGGTGTCTGAAATCTAAAGTAAATGTGGCAAGCACTGAAGACTGGGAGCTATTCTTATCTCACTGCCCTCTATAAACTCAATGGCTAACCATGCCCCTTACTGCCTAATACAGCTGTCATCATTTAAATGCTTTGTAGCCTACAAATGGGCCAGTCCTACCGTGATGGATGGAATAATAGGAAGATTGCAGGTTGTAAAACTCCATTACAGGATGGAGAAATTTTGCAGTCAGTCAATGTTTCTTCCCACACTTGTGCAGGGAAAAATCCCAACCCCAGATTTCACTGCTCTTTTTCTGCAAAGCAAACCACTTCTCAGCTCCCCATCACCCAGGGTGCCTGTGTTTATAGCTACAACTCACTCAGGTCCAGCCTACTTTGTTTGAAATCCTTTTTCCCAAAGGCTTTAGAAACTTCTGCATCTGAATGTGCTAGGGCAGCAAGTCTTAAGAAAGCCCTTCAGAAATGGCTCTGCAGTTTTAGTGAATCAATGTATTGCAAGCTGTAGTTACTTTATTGAAATAAAGTGAATCATTACAATCAAATCCCCTATTGTTATTTACAGCAGGGAAGGATTGAGCCCTTAATCTGCTTACAATGCTTATATAACCATTCAAATCATGACTGGTTGGTGAAAGATGGAAAACCCAATAAAAACAAAAGTACTTCGTGATTTTCCAGCATTCATGTTAATTTAAATAGTTTGTTCCCCAAAGTTAAACATTTCTGAGGACCGGAAAAAAAGAAACAGCTCTTCCACAGAGCTGATATAGCCTAGTGGTAAATATAACAGACTTCAAAAGCACATGACTTTCTACCCCCAGCTTATCAGAGGCTTGTTGTGTTCCCTGGACAAGTATTTCCCTTCTGAATTTCCCCATCTTTTAAAGGGGAGTAAGCAATGCTTTTCCCTTTCCAAAGGGATTTATGAATGAGGAGTGTAGCACTTTGCTTGGATTCAACTTTTAAAGTTGTCCACAGGGGATTAATGATGGCAGTTCTTCATGATTGTGTCAACCTTGAATTTGCATTTGACTCATAAGCATTTAAAACTCCCACACTCCCAGCCATGAATCTGAAGAAATGTTGAAAAGGAGATGAGCTATATAAGTGATTTCACATTGAACAAGTCTTAATGGCACAGGTAGGGATCATTTTTTAATGAGGCATTTTCATCCTGATCCAATGAGCTTTCAACACATCTTCTTATAGTTACAGGCTCTGGAAGCCCCCACCGTTCAGATATAAAAGGTCATGACTTTGGAGTTCCAGCCAGGAAAAGGCAGGACACGACAAAATGGGCTCAACCCACATTAGATGACAGCCCTCAGCTGTGCTGTGCAGAAGCACTGCTGACTGACCTCAGGAAGAGCTGAGAACCTGTCCCTGCTCTTTCTTTGACTCGAGAAAAGGTGCAAATGACAGCAGAAGAAAACGTAAGGCAGAACATAAAACAAAATTTATTGATGGGGCTGTCTGTGCACTCCAGAAACTCCCCTGGCAGGGTGGGACATATGCAGCCGTAGCTTTTCCAGAGCTGTTGCCAGCTGGCCACTGTGGGACACGGAGGGTGTGGGGAACTAGTCACACAGGCAGTGTGACAGAAGAGCATCTCCTGCTCTCATCAGTGGAGAGAGACGCTTCCAGAGAGTGATCTAAAGTCCAAACCAAGGTCAGGTGTTTCAGCATGACACTGCAGAAAAGATTGGTCCTCTCCATGAATGACATTGAAGGAGACTTCTCCCCCACAGTTAAAGTTTGTCTCTGTAATTATCATTCCACCTTCCTCTAGAAAAAAAACTGTATCAGTTTCAGAATGAGAGAAGATTACATATCATTTTGCTTTTATTCTGGCATTTCAGAGTGTGTGGATAGTGGTCAGGTACAGAGGTGCTGCAGACTATGGCTGGATGCTCCTAATGTGGCTGCACGTGTGTAGCAGGGTGACCATCACGTAGCATAACTTTCAAGCAAGAAAGACAAGAAAGGGTTACAGCAGGGTCAGGCAGAACTTCCTACTAAGAAAAAAGAATTTTGCCTCACAATGAAAATGGGCAGAAACCACATGAGACTAAATCAGATCACAACTGAAGATAAGCCTGAGCTGGAAAGTTCAGATTCACTACTTTAAATACTGCCACAAATTTTGGTTAATACACAAGAGTTTATCTCAGACCAGTGTGGCTAACCTGATGGAACCTATGATGGAATGACTGCATTGGTGGATCAAGGAAGAGCAAGCGATGTCGTATCTTGACTTCTGTAAGGCCTTTGACACGGTCCCACACAACATCCTTGTGGCTAAATTGGAGAGGTATGGATTTGATGGATGGATTATTTGATGGATAAGGTATTGACTGAATCCAGATGGCCACATCCAAAGAGTAGCAGTCAATGGCTCAATGTCCAAATGGAGATCAGTAACAAGTAGTGTCCCTCAAGGGTCCATACTGGGACCAGTACTGGTCAATATTGTTATTGATGACAGACAGTGGGACTGAGTGCAGCCTCAGCAAGTTTGCAGATGACACTGCAGCTGAGCGGTGCAAGTGATTCACTCAAGGAAAGGGACGCCATCTGGAGGGACCTTGACAGGCTTGAGGAGTGGGCCCATGTGAACCTCATGAAGTTCAACAAGGGTCAGGGCAATCCCCAGTATCAATAGACTAGGGAATGAACGGATTGAGAGCAGCTCTGTGGAGAATGGCTTGGGCATACTAGTAGAGGAAAAATTGGACGTGAGCTGACAATGTGCACTTGCAGCCCAGAAAGCTGATTGTACTCTGGGCTGCATAAGAAGAAGCAGGACCAGCAGGCTGAGGGGGGTGATTCTCCTTCTCTACTCTGCTCTCATGGGACCCTCACCTGGATGGAGTACTGCATCCAGCTCTGGGGTGCCCAGTACCAGGAAGACATGGACCTGTTAGTGCAAGTCCAGAGGAGGGACACAAAAAATGGTCAGAGGGCTTGGGTACCTCTCCTTTGAAGAAAGGCTGAGAGAGTTGGGGTTGTTCAGTCTGGAGAAGAAAAGGCTCTGGAGAGACCTTATTGCAGCTTTTCAATACTTAAAGGGGGCTTATAAGAAAGTTAGGGACAAAATTTTTATCAGGACCTGTAGTGACAGGACAAGGGGCAATGGTGTTAAGCTGGAAGAGGGTAAGTTTGGACTGCATATAAGGAGAAACTCTTTACGATGAGGTTGGTGAGACACTGGTCCAGGCTCCCCTGAGAAGCTGTGGCTGTCCCCTCCCTGGCAGTGTTCAAGGCCAGGTTGGATGAGGCTTGGAGCAACCTGGTCTGGTGGAAGGTGCCCCTGCCCATGGCAGGGGGTGAGACTGGATGAGCTTTAAAGGTTCTTTCCAATCCAAACCATTCTGTGGTGATATATGATACAGAGTTGGCACTAGCCTATGAATTTCAGTCTCAGATCCTCAACCTTCAAATAAAATTTGTGGGAAAGGCTTTTCCATCCAAATTACAGATTTCACAACAACAAGATATACTTCAATTCTCCAGGCCAAAAAGTGTACATTCCAGTCTGGAAATGGCAACACTTCATGGTGATGCCTAAGGAGCTTGTCCACTGTGTGACGACACTTCTGTTTTCTCTTATGTGTCCTAGATACGGCCAGATTTCACCTCCCAAAGCCCTCCTCTCTTCCTGGAAATCCTTGCTTATAGCATAAACAGAAATTTATCCACAGAGGAGAATGAAAATATAAGTTCCCATAACTACAATCCCTATATAGTATTACAGTGTAATTTTCAACCAACCACTTATTTGTTTTGTGGTTTGGTTGTTTGATTATTTTTTTTCATAATGCAGGGTAAAGAATTTCAAGAGAAAGCTGCTACTTTAATGTTACAGCAGCAGCAACTTCAATGGGTTTGGGAGTAGCAAAATAGCATTATCACTTTGGTCATTTAAAAAAAGACAACCAATGTATCAGGGAGTGTACTGTCCGCAGCAATCATAGATTGGAAAATGAACTAATTAAGTGTTAGGTCTTTTCCTCCATCCAGGAGGAAATCACCCTTACCAAACCAAAAGTCTCCAATTTCTCACTGAGAACAGAATAAAAGAAGACAATCTTGCTAAATCAAGGTAGTCTCATCATTAAATGTGTAAAGGGAAGTGATTTATAGCAGCAAGAGACAACTAAGAACCAATAACTATGCAGGTTTAAATGGAAAAGGTCTGGAAGGGGAAACCAGACTTGGAATACCATAATTAGAAACAGAGGGAGAGCTGCAAATCAAATCTGCCTCACGACCACTGCTGTACCACTGAGTTTTACAAGACCCAGGGTGTTGGATGGGGAATGAAAGACTACACTGCCTGACTGCATGAATCTGCTGCTGCCTCAGCTACAAAGATCCACTGGCTCTGCCCTATGACACCATTGGCTACAACATTTCAGATCCCCCTCACTGAGCGATGTGCAAAGGAGTAAAAGCTTCTGCAGCCGGCAGCCTTGTGAAAAAAAATTAAGTAAGATTTACAATGCCCTTGAGTAACTAAAGCTAAATAATACATCTCAACTGAGGGATGTCACTTTCAATATACAGCCCCTCACAGCCCTCTGGCGTGGGTTCAGCAAGACTCAGCAGAACTCCTGCCAAAGCCGAACCGCTGCACGCGTCTCCTCCGAGGCCGCTCCGCTGCTCCCCAGCGCCAAGAGATGGGCGCTGCACGAGCTCCTTGGCAATGGTTCTTCCCCAGGGATCTCCCACGCACATCGCTGCAGCACCAGGACCAACCCACAGAGTTGTGAAGATCACGAGCCTGCAGAGATCTCTGGCGACACAGCGACTGCCTGGGTACTACACCCGAAATGTGGCTGCCATCCATCCACCGCAGAGATGGTACCGCGTGTTGTCTCATTAAAAAATATCACCCCCTCCACAAACCCCGCCTGGCTGAGCTGCCTGACTTAGGAATTGTATTAAGCTCTTTATCTAATCAATAGAGAGAGGGGTGTATCCAAAGGCTAACTATTTAGGTAGCCTAAGGTAACTAAGCTCTCAATTTAGGCTTCTTAATTAGGTAAATACGGTGATGTCAGTTCTATTTTGTCAATAAAGGGAGATAAGCCTATCGCTGGTGCCAGCTGATAGAGCTTCTCATTCAGCTGACGTAGTGACCATTTGTGCATTTTACACTGACAAATACTATTCACTGCACAAAGCAGCCCCAGGTCCAACAGTTGTTTCAGCAATTCTTGGATTTTGGGGGCATAAATTATTAGAAGACGATGTCAGTCTTGTGAGGACCTGGAATTCTAATGATCAAGAATTGATGCAATCTTTCAGGTCCTAGTCCTTAAATATACATATGAGCTGTGAGTAGCCAAAGTGGCACACTGGGATCATAGAATCATCAAGGTTGGCAGAGACCTTCAAGATCATCCAGTCCAACTGCCTACCTCCATCACCACTAACCCACATCACCCAGCACCACATCCAGATGCCTCTTGAACACCTCCAGGGACAGGGACTCCACCACCTCCCTGGGCAACCTATTCCAATACCCAATCACCCTGACAGTGAAAATTTTTTTCCTGATTTTTCTGAATCTCCCCTGCTGCAATTTAAAGCCGTTTCCTCTTGTGATTTCACCACGGGCACAGCAGAAGAGACCAATCCCCGCCTCACTACAACCTCCTTTTAGGTAGTTGAACATAAGCACGAAAAGGACCCAGCAAAAATATTTTGTTTGAAAACAGCAATCTAATTTTCTAAAAGATTGTACTGTTTTGGATCAGTTCTGAGCTTTTAAAAACTCAATGAACAGAGGCTGTTAGTTCTCTGGTACTTCACATAATCTGCTTTGTGAAGTTTGGGGGGTTTTTTAATATCTTGAAATCCACTTCTTTGAGGCTTTTGTGAGGTAGGAGTAGGAAGTTTAATTATTTGCTGGCAGTCTCATTTCTATGCACAACAGAATGGAGTATGATGCTACAATCCCCCAGTGAAAGGGAACCTGCAGAGGTTAGTAGATGCTCCAAAATCGAAGCACACTTCATGCTGACAGATAGGTCTCTGTCAGGGGAGAAAGTGCCAGTGTGTTATCTTGAAGAAATCTCTTTATAATCTTCTTTACTCTGCAAGAAAGAAACTCATTCTGTCTTTTTCCTAAATGAATACAAGACAGTGTTTACAGGCAATCCTAAAGTTTTCCCTTTCTTTGCACAAAGCGTATTCACAACTGTCCAAGTGACACGTCAATGCCACAGGGACAACCTTTAAAGGGAGAGACTTCCAATTCTTAGACAAACCATGGCTTCTCAGCTGAGGCTGCCAATAAGAATCCTGTTGGATAATTTCAAGCTCCTTTTCTGTTTCGCTTACTCACATGAAATAGCATCTAAAACCCCAAGTAATTCCAGTGAAACTGATGGGCACAGTACACAGCAATGCAGCATTCAGTGCAGAGGAGCAGCAACTGGGAAACTTGAGGCTACAGTTTATTACACGGATCCTTTTCCATCAGGCAACAATCTGGTACGTTCAATTTAAACTCCCTACTTCAGCAGCTGAAGCTGCTACATTTTTTCTTACAAATTTCTGAACATTTTTTATTCATCAAATCATTTTTTCACATCAATAGCCTCTTCTTACAGCGAGTCTCTCGGTACTTGCAAACATTAATTTCATGACAATTTTGAGAGGCACAGCCCCCCTTTCTGTCAAATTTTTAAAATGAAAGAGCAAGTAATACACTTGAAATCAGTCACTAAGCTGGCAGCAAAATGCGTAGGAGAAATCTCTTCTCTTCGAACTTTTGCTTCAGGACTTTGATCACTATCAGACTGAAGGCGCTGCTAAAATATTTCCAGAGGTAACCAACCTACATTAAATAAGCAAAGATAAGAATTTTTCTCCTTTTGTCGAGAGAGTTTTAGGACTTGCAAATCATTTCTGAAGGGCAGCAAAAGACCAAGTTCTTCATTGAGAACTGAAAGTACTTTTTGCAGTTATGATTCACCAAAGAAAAAAGCATGCTTGTACGTGATTAGCTGCCCACCAACACCTCTGCAGAAGTAAAAGGCTTTCATCCTTTCAAACCAGGGCAATTTGAAGAGATTACTTTGAGTAAAAAAATACAGAAAATGGGCAGGCCCCAGAAGATGGACAGACATCACCCTTGCTTGGTATAATATATCTTGGGAACATGCTTGATCAAACAGTTCAGTTCCTTCTAGGTAAGCAAGATCTAGCTGCCTATAATTCCAGGCTTAATTATAAAGTCTGTTAGAATACAATTCTTATTAATGATAACTCTAATTGCAGTGTTCACTGTCCTCTCCCAAACCCAGCTTGGTGGCTTCCTTAAGACAAAGAATTTGGATAAATTCTGTACTTAGTTCAACTTCCCTCTCAGATACACATGCATAGCTCCTACTGAAGTGGTACAGATGTTTCTGAAAGCAGGACCAGAGAAATTACATACGCTGTACTCACCTGGCACAAAGTGCTTCCACATAAAGCTGATGTACGAAGTCATGCAGATACTGAGGCTCACAGGCAAATATATTACACTCTGCAACGTTGTTCTGAATTTACGTTAGCCTTTTTGAGAGTAAATCAGAACAAATCTCTGGCTATTACTATACATGCTTAAGACTGGGTTGATTTTGATCCAAGAAAAATAGGCAGATCTGTTCTCTTATTGGCAAGAGTTATTGCAAGGGAATTGCATTATATTTGTATTGTGTTAAATGGAAAATGCTTTTTTTTAATCATGATAAATCAAGCATATTCTATAAATTACTGTTAATTTGCATCTATGCAGTATGCTTTTGTTATTAAAGAAAAGGTAAAAAAAGGGCTTTCAACTTCACAGACACAACCATAATTCTAACCACTATACCACTGCCAAAGCTAAAGAAACAACATAAGGTAAATTTGGTAATATATGGGAAAAGAAGGTAAGAGTTCATCTTCAGATCACTATGAAAAGAACGATTAATCATTTGTTATGCTTTAAAGGCAGGCCTGCTCCCTAAAACAGAATGAATTTCTACAACTCAGCTGAAATAAATGGAGTAGTATTCATTTATTTCAACAGGGAATTTCACTTTAAGTATTAAAAAAAAATAAATTAAATCAGCTTCTCACTATTGAAATACTGAAGTGGAGAGAGAGGTGCTGAGCTCTTCTCCATGACACCCAGTGACAGGACACGTGGGAATGGCTCAAAGCTACACCAGGGAGGGTTTAGACTGGACATTAGGAAGCATTTCTTTATCAAGAGGGTGGTCAAACACTGGAACAGGCTCCCTAGAGAGGTGGACAATGCCCTTAATAACATCCTTTAGCTGTTGGTGAGCCCTGGACTGGTGAGGCAGTTGGACTCAGATGATTGTTGTAGGTCCCTTCCAACAGATATTATTCTATTCTATTCTAAATGTATTTGGTGCCATTTTGTTGCCATTGCCCTAGCCTAAAAATAAAAAACTATAGAAAATCTTCTCTAAGTCCAGTTTAATAAGTAATTAATGATTTAATATGCCTTTCTAGTCTCACTCAAGTCTGTTCCAGCACACTACAAATACTGAACAACACCAGTTCTTTAAAAAGGGTAATTGTATTATCACCACAGATTTACCAGTGGCCAAGGAGAAGGACAAAGAGGTTAAGAATTCAGCTCTGCCACAAGCTACGTGAAACCACACAAGAGAATGTCAGCTCTGAATAACTTGAAAAAAAAGCTGCCCTCTCACTATTAAAAGCAGATTTGGGACCAGTACACACAAAGCTTGTTTGAGGGCAGACCCATCAGACCAGCAGGAGGGCCAGGAATGGGATTCAGCTTCCTGGAGCGCAGATTTTACCTCACAGTCTGTAGACAGAGCATTCACAACCTCAGCAAAGGTTTTGTTTAGGGGCATTTCAAACTGAAAGTCACATTTTGTATCACCTTCATCTATCTTTGAAGATTCTGCACTGCTAATTCCCACTGCCAGAGCCGAGGAATTTAAATCTCAGGAAGCAAAACTGCAGAAAATGCCTCAATTCTGTTGATATGTTCCAGGACTAATGACATTGTCATTTCTTCACTTGTACCACTAACAGTACCACAATGTAACCTGAAGACCCAATCAAGATTAGGATGCCACTACGTTAGGCATGAAGGAGGAGGCAGTTCATATCCCAAATTGCTTGCAATCTATCCACACGAGGCAGACAAAGTACAACTATCATTTTGCAGATGGGAAACAGAAGAAGTAAGCAGATTGCCAAAGGCTTTCAGAAGCTTGTTCAGTGAAATCTCTGACAAAAAACATGACATAAACCATTGATGCTAGAAACATATTTAGGTGCCAACTCACTACCTTACCTATCAATCCCATGACTTCAATATTGTGTCAGGTAACTTTTCAGACACAAAATAGATGCCGGATGGTAAGAAGAAGTTACTATATTTGTTATATTTCTTAACAAAGGAAAACACACAGGAATCTGATCACATTATTTCATCACACACTAAGATCAGGACTTGGTTTCAAGTTCTGTCACAGTCCTCCTATCTAACCCTCAGCAATAATCTGAAGCATCTATTTGTGTACTTAACTCAGACTGTGCAAAGCTGAAAAATTAGCAGGTGATTTACAGTACCAAAGTTAGGCACTAAGGCATCTTATGTAGTCAGAAAGGGCAGTTAGGTGCTTCTGAGGGTAATCCAAAAATCCTGCTCTAATTGTAAAGCAGGCAAGAACTGCTCCATAGGAAATAAAAATAGGAGCAAGAAAAACTGCTTAAACAAAGAGGTTCTGTCTAAACTGTTCCCTAGTGAGGTTGCACCTTAACTCCTGCTGCCACTGGAACTTGGTCTGTCCATTAAGGCATCACAATGGATCTGGGAGTCAGACCACAAAGTCTGCTCCTGAGATCATGCATCTAGTGGAACAAGAAGAGAAAGAGGCAAAGCTGCCACATGTAACAGCCTAATAGCTGGAGCGCTGACAGCAGAAGTGTAAAACTCAATCACAGTTCTCCTTCATCGTGAGGAGATTCCAGTTCTCACTTCCCACTTCTCTGGAACATGCAGGGTCATCAGACTAGAAACTACCCTGCTGAATCCCTACCTTGGCAATGCATGAATCACAGGAACCTGGAGAATGAGCAGACAGGACTCAAGTTCTGCCAGATATCTAGGGTCCTCTCTGGACTTCTTCTGCGTGGACTGCCAGGATAACTCATGAAGACAGCTTGCTCCTAAAAACCTTTTCCCAAAGATGTTTCAGAGGCAAGCTACTGGCCTTTTACTCCTGTAGTGCCAGCAGTCCCCTCCTGCCTGTGCTCTCTGCCATCACTCCCCATCACATGGTACTTGCACATCTATGAGACTCCTGGAGAGGGAAGGCAAGATGGGGAATTTAGACAAAATAGAGCCCACAGCCCTCTCCTCGTTTGAGTCTCCTTAAAAATTCATGACTTGCTCTGGCAGAAGCAAGCCCCTTCTAGTCTCCTCCTCCTCGCCTGAAACCCTCGAGTCAGGAATAATGAGTGGACACGCAATGTTTTTTCTACGTAGCTGCAAAAAACCTTCAGGGAATCATGGAGCCAACTGTGTTTGTGCTAAGGAGCTGCATTGTCACATAGTGTGTGCATTGGTACGAGAGTGGAAGGGCCACTGCAAGACGTTACATGGCCTCCTCAAAGGTGTCAAGACTGGGCATCACTGTATGGGAAAACCTTGGAATTAAAAAAAAAAAGTACAAAATTAATCCCTGAAGACAGGGACTGGAATACAGCTCCTTCAATACTCCTGCATGAGTGCCTGAACCAAATACTCACCCTCTTGCCTGCTCCTTTTCTTGCCCATGGCTCTTGCATTCTTCACTGCTGAATGTCCCAAGCCACACTGGAGGAATCAGGAAATTTAGGCTCTCTCCTCCCCAGGAATGTAATGGTTGCAGTTAAGGATGTGGCAAATAGAACTATGACCCACTTCTGTTGGAAAAGGCAACTGAGCACAGGTTTGCTATGTCTGAAACAACTGGTCTGTTCTTACACATAAGCAGGCTCCCACAGGCTGTGTTTTTGACTGAAAGCAGCTGTCTCTGCTGTGCTTGATGCTGGATTCAGAGCTGTGCTCAGAGCACCCCAGTGACATTAGGCTTTTCTGGGGATCCAAATGATCTCTAGATCTTGGTGGAGTCAGGCAGTGCATGGTTACTTCACTCCCTAGATCTCACTACAGGTACCTGTGTTTAGCTCCAGAGTGAGCTTAGGCTGAACATGGAGACAACTTGTTCTCAATATTAAGCAGCTTCATAAAGGAGAATTTCTGGATCATTTCCTTGCACCTAAGTGTCTTAATTTTTCCTCACGCCCATTTTATGTGACAAGACAGATGTTCCAGATAACTTTGCAGACATGTCTGTAACTTAGCTACCTACTTCCTAAAGCAGGACTTACAGGAGTGTGGTGAGGATAAGCTTTAAGTACAGTGAGATCTAATATAGATAAGATCATTTCAGGATGAATCCCAGACATATCTGGAATCACATCAGTATAAAAAGAAATTACATTGTATCCAGATAAAATTGTCTTAAATTAAAGCTTGACATTCATATGTCATCTTTCCTACATGCTTTACAGGCCACTGGAAGAAAACACTTCATCCACCAACCATGGGCTCCCTTTAAAAATATTGCCACCAAAGATTGCTTCAGCACTGCAAGAGCACTGGAACTGGGACGATGAGGTTTTCCCAATATCTGTTCTAATCTGGGAGTTAGAGAGATTGCATAGCACCAATAGCAAGATATCCGGAGGAAGCACAGTTTACACTGGAGACTGATTTAACGAGTTTTCCTAAAGTCTTTCATGTCAAAGCCAGCTTATGATAGCCTCATCTGAGATGGTATCTAATATCAATAGGAGTATGCAGCATCTTGTTATCTTTCCCCATTTACCATTCACACTCTCTCTGAAGTTATCCAGCAGAATCGTGCTTTGTGGGAGCCACCGGCCTCAAATTTTTTTGCCTGTTTCAGTTCTGACATTTAAATCTATCTCGAACTAAGTGGGGGTGGGAGGTGACAATTTTATTTCATAAAAACTTTTGAAGTTTGGACCGGAACAGAAACATATCTTCAGTGTCTTCACAAAAATAGTTTCAAAACATCTATTTTCAGATCTAAGATACAGAGGAACGTCTGTAAGAGCAGAGACTGGCATGGGAGACCCATGTGTTTAACTTTTTCTAGTTCAAACTAGAATAGAATAACAGAATCATAGAATTGTTTTGGTTGGAAATAAGACCACCAAGTTCAACCGTTAACCTGGCACTGCCAAGCCCACCACTAAACCATGTTCCTCAGCACCACATCTTTTTAAATCCCTGCAGGGATGGTGACTCCACCACTGCCCTGGGCAGCCCGTGCCAGGGCCTGACAACCCCTTCAGTGAAGAAATTTCTCCTAATATCCAATCTAAACCTCCCTTGGTGCAACTTGAGGCCATTTCCTCTCGTTCTATTGCTTGTTACTTGGATCCTCATCAAACCAAAACACTCTGAATATACAAACACATAGGAGCTTAAACCCAGACATCCAATATGCCAAGCCAGTGCAGTAACTCCCATATAACCTTCTGAAGAGTGGTGTTACTGAAACTGTATCAAAAAGCTTCTTGAAAATACAAGTAGGTTTACTTCATTAGTTATATTTACTGGGAAATGTTCCCACCTTGCTCCAGCTGTGAGTACTCGGACTGCAGAGGTCGTTGCATTCTTTTGGCAATTTATGTAACTATATACAAAACACAACATTACCAACTGATTTAAAGGACATTTTCCCTCTGCACAAAGGTGCAGCATGAACAGCTCCATTAACCAACTTACTGCTTAAGATTCACACAAGTCCATAAAGCAGGTGTTAAACAGATCTCGTATTGATCTCTTCAATCTGGAATTAATTTTACTGCCAATATACAGACACATGCTTTTAAAATATATACAAACATTCATTATCTGTATCGAGATCAGAGGCTGGAAAAATATGACCCCAGCACTTTCACTGTTTCATGCTTGCTTTCATTAGTGAGTATAATGGCTTAAAGAATCAGGTCCACAGCTTCACCTGTTAACCTCTCACCACTGAACACCACACTTGGCATGCACACCTAGGTACTGTAGTCTGAACTGCTCAGCTAGAAGGGAAATATTCAGGAAACCCACCAGAATATAATCAAATGGCTTATGAGTGGCAGAACAAAGCAAAAAATACAACGAACATCTGAAATGGCTGATCACTCTTGGACACAAGGCAGTTGGTGTCGAGAGAATATCCAGAACATGCCTTACCTGTGTAGTGCACCACACACGTCTGACCCTTCTTTGGAAATGTCCGTCCTGTTAAAATGATAAAAAGTTATTCTTTTACTTTCTCCAATTAATCTGTGTGGCAGGTTTATCTTTTAAGAGGAAAATGTCAGACTGAGATTTGTATTGACTTTGCTTTATCAAATCACCAATATGCAACACAGGAATGGGTATGGTTTAGGGTAGAAGGCCCCAGCTTGGCTCCTATTTAGCTGTTAGACCAAATAATATTTTCCTTAAATAATTTTCCCTATATATGTGGGCATTTACATTGTATAAGTACAAAAGGACTGTCAGAACTTTATGGATCATAACCTTAAAACTCTCATAATGTTTTGTTACAATTTTTCAAAAAGCCTTAGTTTGACATTGTGAAAAAAATCCTATTTGTATTCACATTTCTAATGCCTTTCACTCAAGACAGCTCTAACAAGGGCATCTTTAATTAGCCGGGAACGGTTTTAAAAAATTTTCACATACAAAGGCAGTTTAATTTTGTAGCACCAGGCAACAGTAAAGCAGTGATCCACTGAGCTCTTGTAAGAGCCTCCTAAAATTTTCATACTGAGAGGAAAAGAAGGCTTAAATTATCTTCTTGCCACTGGAAAATGAAATTACCATCTCCATTTTACCTGTCCTAGGTACTGCCAAAGGCACTAAAACCTAGGGGAAAATTTTCCAGGCTCAGTTAGGTGCCAATGGCATATTAAAACAGCTAACCTTGACTTCTCAAGCAATGTTGGCCAAGGGAGAGCTCAGGCTCAGAAGAACAGAAGTATGAATGAGACCAATTATGAAGGAACATCCTTGTCAGAAAGGTAGAAACTGGGGATTCAGACAGAAACTGAGGCTTAGTTGGCTTACTGGCCTCTTTAGTCTGCATTAACACGGTAACTTAGCCATTACAGGGTATAAAACATCAAGGAACACATAAGCTACATACTTTGGGCTTATACACCAAAAACACCCTGAGTAAATGGCAGGGGGCAGGCTGGTAGGAGGCACCGAGATTTATAACACGAAATGGAGAAGATGGTGTTTCCAAGTGTCATCTGAAGAGCCTTGCTCATCACCTTGTACTTGGCTGCAGTATCTCTAGCTGCGGGTTGCACAAAGCACTGTACAAGAGGTATCCAGCCAGGGCACCACTGTAACTCTAAAGTGGGATTCCTCTCATTTAACTTGAGCCATCAGAAACACAGACAGCTATCATATGGCAGTCTCCTGGGCTTCCCCTACTGACAGTGGGGAGAATTAGCAGCACTTTGAGAGAAACTCAGATTGCCCAGAGAGAGGCGAGATGAATCATTCTCCGGAGAGGACTACAGAAAAAGACAGAAGACTGCTTTGGACTTGCCACCTGACCTGAAAAAAGTTATGCAAGACAAATCCTACCCTTGGTAAACCAGGTATTATTCAAATGATGCACTATTATACAGAGATCTGAGGAGTACCAGACCTTGCTGACACATACTCTGCTGTGTAACACCAGGGAAGTAAGTGAAGCCACATAAATTCACATCAAAGCTGAATTAAAAGCAGAGATTCTCAAGCCCACTGCCTCGCTGTGGTTTTAAGACAGTGTTTAAAGTCAGCTGATTTTGATTAAGACTTGTAACCAAGAGAACTAATCCATATAACCTTATTTGGAGAAGCATATTGCTTACAAAGACAGCCTTGATATATTTAATGGCTAGGAAGCACTATTATGAGGCTGAGTTCCACCCTTATTTCTTCTCTCAACCCAGCCACGTTCCTTACACCCACGGGAGCGTTCTGCAGCCAAGGGAAGAATCCGATCCCCAGAGCTGAACAGCACAGGGGGAGAAGCCAATTTAAGGCAGACACAAAAAAAGGGAACGTGCTTGGCCAGAAAAGTTAAGCCGAGATCGTCTTAAACAAATTCTTTACGGCTGTGCATCAGCCAAGGATGAATCCGGCCTGTTTACAGGTACACGCGGCTGGATGTTAGAAACGACGGCCTCTTACCAAAACCGGCCCCAAGCCCGTACGGAACGGTGCTACCCGGGCAGCGGAGCAGCACAGCCCGGCTCTGGCGAGCCTGCGCCCAGCACAGGTCGGTGCCGCCCGGGCAGCCCCGGCCCCCCCGCAGCGCAGTGACGGGGCCGGACCCCGCTGCCGCGCCGGGGGTGCGGGCACCGACGGCCCCGGCGAGCCGAGACACCGGGCAAAGTTTGCGGCAGGCGGCCC
>VZRW01001021.1:0-34232 GCA_013398125.1 Aegotheles bennettii | reverse complement strand
GGGGGGAAGCGCCCGCACTCGCCCCCGGTGTGTCAGCAGCAGGGGCGGTGGTGCGGGGCGGTGGTGCCCCCCGCACACCCCCGGCAGGGCTGCAGCAGGACACTGAGGTACCCCGAGCTTCGCTGTGCAACACAATTTGCCCGGAGAAGCTGTGGCTGCCCCTCCCTGCCAGTGTTCAAGGCCAGGTTGGATGGGGCTTGGAGCAACCTGGTCTAGAGAGAGGTGTCCCTGCCCATGGCAGGGGGTTGAAACTGGATGGCCTTTCAGGTCCTTTCCAACCCAAACCATTCTATGACCCTGTGAAAGTAAGACTTCCTGTCCTAATCGGTGTTTTAAATAAGAAAATCGATGTATGTGTTGTGCAGGTGCTCCCATGATGCAAGATTACAAATTCAAAAGCCTATGCAAGAGCTACAACGGCTTCTGATGAGCACCCAAAATAGATGAAAAATACTATTGCCTCAGAAACTCTCGTGTGCATGAATGTCATGGTTTCCAGTGACTCCAAAGGAATAGTTCTGTTCACAGGTCTGTGTGTTCTGGGTTAAAAAATGAAAATGCAACCTCCACATCATCAGTTTTCCAGCTGAAAGAGCTGTCAGTATCCATCTGATTCCAACCTGCACTTCCCTGACACTGCTTTTTCAGGACTTTTATCTGTCACAAACTGGATTCCATTTGGGAACAAAGCTCTTCATCTGCACAGGCCAGTTGTCAGCATGATGGAACTGAGGAATTACTGGGTTGTTTCACAACTGTGATAATGCAGCCCCTGCATCAACGCTCTGAATTATCCCAACCATCTCCACGCTGCTGTCCACACTGTCCTGATCAGACTGCTCACCTGCATGATTTATTGTATTTATGTTTTGTTGCGAGTCAGACACTCTGAGATTGCTGGGGCTGGCTGGCTGAAGCTCCCCAAAGAGTAGGCAAGTGAGGGAAGAGCATTGAGTTCCCACGAGTTCAGAAGCGGTGATGGGGAGCGGACAGGGATCCCCTTAGCCTGCCTCCCATCCCAGGTAATTCTGCATCTGCACGTAGCATATATAAATAAGCAGGCACTTCAGGTCATCCAAACAGGTCTGTAACAGTGCAAATTCTGAAAAGGGGGTTCTTTTTCAGTGTGAATCTGGGAATGTCATTTGATTTCTGATCAGTAGAAAGATACTAAAAATGCATTTGAGAAATAGGACAATGCCAAGCAGGAGATAAGTGGCATGGAAGTGTTAACAAGACATGAACATTGCTAATTCCAAGTGCGCCTCAGAGTCATTACAGAGCAACAAGGGCAGCACAGCAAATGCTGAGCATGTAAGGGGAGTTACAAAGGGAAATTCCAGGTACAGGGTGTCCTAGTAGGGCCCTTGACTTACAAGAAAGGGCTGCTTTCATCCAGGCTCCACGTAGGTGTCCATGTCCTTTCAGAGACTCAGAACATCAGAAGGCATAACTCTGGTGAATAAAAACAATTTATACTTTGCTGAGTTCCCTTAGCCTTTATCATTATGTTCTTCCTTTGATCAGGACTGCCCATCTCTCCATGATGGTGGAAGAGCTGTTCCCCAGTCGCTTCTTGTGACAGGAGGAGATTGGACTCAATCACATAATAGCCACAGTTCGGAAGGGACCACAGAATATCTGCTCCAAGTGTCATCACAAATAAACAGGCCTTAAATGCAGATCCCAGCATCCTCAGGCAGATTTACAGCCATAACAAAAAAGCAAAACCCACCAGCAGCAAAATGCATGAGTCACAAGACGGGACTAGGAGGGACCAAGTGGTGACCTAGGGCTAAACCTGCTGTATTTTTAAGTACCCTATCGCATGAGCTCTTGCCCTGTGCTGGGTCTCTAAACACAGACACAGAGCTTTTTTGGGGCATGAGCTAATTATATTCCCTACACTCATATTCCCAAGCACATGGAATGAAAGGTGAGATCAAATTCCAAGATGGAAAAAAGGATCTGTAGACAGTATCTCAAAATTCTGGGGTGAATATTTTTTTAAATCTTTGTCACCACAGATACTGAAGAACAAATGATTTTGTTATTTTTCACCTTATAGTACTCACCGGAGGCATCAACGTCCTCAAAGACACCATTGTTAACAACTACACAACGTATGAAGAACTTGGAAGAGAAGACTGAAACAAGAAATGTCTCATAGCTTCAGAAAAGCCTCTGAAATACAAGGGAAAGTGGTTTAGTGTTGTTAGGGTGGGCAGAGAACTGGAGGAGAGGCAAACAGGACAAAGGGGCGAAGAGAGGAAGTCTGTCCATGACCAAGGAATTGATAAAACCAAATGATTGAAGCAGACCAGGAGATCAGTGTTTTAAAAAGTGATCTTTGAAAACCATTGCACGACACCCACCTCCTCCCCCTTTGGGATCCAGCATCCCTGTATCAAGGATGAAGTCCATCAGCCCCAGCTTTCAAGGCTCCATAGAGCTCACCTTCCTGAACAGTAGTTTACCACAAGACCTTCCCAGAGCACGTTTTTCTATCCTGGCAACAAAAACAGCAGCCTGGAAAAACTGGGGAGTTCTCTGAACCCCCCTTCCTGAATCTTAGATGGAACCACGTGACTGCACTGTCTAAGGTTTCTCAGTGGTCACAAAGAGGACAAGTTCATCACAGTCATTATGAGGTTTTGCAGAAACCCAAACCCTCAAAGTTTAGCAGCTGAGTATCTCATTTTCTTTAGTTAAAACCTCTACAGCCTGCACTGTTTACAAACTATTTATGCATTTCCACTTTTAGGAGAATAAACAGTTTTCAAATTTTTAGGGTGTTCTAGCTCAGGTCATAGTTCCCATATTGTGAAATCCCACTCTCCACTGTTTTTTAAATCTACAGAGGATCTACAGATCATGTGTAATAGATTCCATACGCACATGAAGAACACCCCTGGAAAGCCAAAGCAATAAATTGCCCATAAACAGGAGAGGTGCCTGAGGACTGGAGGAAAGCAAATGTCACTCCAGTCTACAAGAAGGGCAAGAAGGAGGACCCGGGTAACTATAGACCGGTCAGCCTCACCTCCATCCCTGGAAAGGTGATGGAACAACTTGTTCTTGGCACTATCTCTAGGCACATCAAGGATGAGGGGGTCATTAAGAGCAGTCAACATGGCTTTACCAAGGGTAAGTCATGTTTGACCAACCTTATAACCTTCTATGAGGAAATAACTAGGTGGATGGATGATGGTAGAGCGGTAGATGTGGTTTATCTCGATTTCAGTAAGGCATTTGACACTGTCTCCCACAGCATCCTCGTAGATAAGCTGATAAAGTATGGGTTTGGTGATCAGGTAGTGGGGTGGATCATNCATAAACAGAAAGCACAAATTCTGCAAACATATAAATTCATGGAGGCCACAATAAAACTCAGATAATACACATTTTCCTCCCCAGTATCCATGGAGAAGGACTCAGTGTTACTTCAAAATCTAACCACTGTTCTATGAATAATGAAAGCAAACTAAAAATATTTTACAAATACTGACCTTTCCACTCGCTGAACCAACACGCACCATCAAGTAATTTTAATCCAAAAGTGCACAGGACACGTAAAACCAGCATCACACCAGAAAAAAAGTGACCAAAATAAACACCAGCCTGCACAGCTCAGCAGGTCACGTCACAGTGGATGTTCCTGTGCATCACTAGCCCTGATAAAAAAAAAAACCACAACAGTCAGGCCAGAATCAGTGATTTCCCTCAAAGCAGGTGCCCAGGGCAATCCTGATGGTGTACCCACAGTGACAGCCATCTAGTGAATGGATCAAAACATTCCAAATCTCAACGTGCCTCTTGCAGGCGCACGGTCTCTTCTCACCACTGCTGGTTACCACAGGTCTGCAGCACAGTCGCCTCCTCCTGACTCATACTTGTTCCAAATGCCCCAAAACAGAATAAAACTTCCTCCTTAAGGAGTTATTCTGAGTCCTCATCTTCCTCTTGAAACTTCTATATCAACGTCTATATTCGTAGTTTCCTCTTGCAGCTGTAGCTATGAGTGCAAAACTGCAGCTGGAATTTTTCAGTAGCACTAAAACTGACTTGAAGGCTGCCACCTCTCTGACATTCTCTTCTGCATCACTGAGCTCTTCCCAACTCAGCTACTCACTTATTCTGTATCACAGTGCTTGCATGAGTCATTATAAAGGTCTTTGTCCTTATCTTCAAAATCTTTACAGGACTAGGTGAAGTCACCTCAGATACACACAGGGAAGAGCTCCAGCTCATTGGGATATACACCAGCTGCTACAGCCACAACATTGGTAGCTTACGCTCAGGAATGGAGGCAAAAATTCCGCAGGACCAGGACCTAGCTAATGGAGATCACTTCCAGAAGAGATTAATGCAATTTACCACTTTCAAAAAAATGTCAGTTTAGATTAATGTCTGTAGATAGACTCATTCTCTTCCAAGCTTCTGTCTGGCTACTACAAGACAAGACACTGACATAGAAGTCCAATGAAGGGCCACCAATGTGGCTAGTGGCTGGAGAATGTGAAGAGGATGAGGTGGCTGAGTTAGTCCAGCCTGCAGAAGACAGGATGTAGAGAGGATGGTGCCACACTCTTCTCGGAGATGCCCAGCAAAAGGACAATAAGCAATGGACACAAGTCACAGCAAGGGAAGTTCTGACTAAATATAGGGAAAAGTCTTCTGAAGATAAGTTACCAAATAAAGCCTTGAGGAACCTGATTGAACTTTGAAATTAACCCTGTTTCAAGCAAGCAGTTGGACCATACGGCCACCAAAGATTCCTTCCGCTAAACTGCTTTGTGAGTCTCAGTATTTTTTCCTACAGAATGAAGAAAAGAAGGAAATGAAGAGGTAGTGAGGTTAACCACAGTTCTGAAATTGACTGCGTGACCTTAAATCACTTTGATTCTGTTTGCAATGCCTTGTGCTCCAAAATGGCTAAAACATCTACTGGGTACTGCACAGGAGTATGTGTAAAAACTAGCTAGCAGCTAGCTAGCGATATAAATACGAAACTGCAGCATCCATCCAGGCTAATTAGCAGGCATGCAGATTGCTGCACTGATACTGCTTCACTGCCTACCGTCCTGAAGCCAGCTTGCCGAAATGAAGATGTGCTCTGTGTCTCAGTATCTCATTTATATAATGAGAATGATCATTCTTCCTTGTCTATTTAGGTGGTGAACAATTCAGGAGCAGAGGTTCTCTTTTATTATAAAGAAATGTAACACCTTGGGGCCCAGAGTCTAAACTCATGGTCATGCAGTGTGGTCTCAAAAATAAAATTTCCAATAATATCATAAGCAGACAGGCCAAGAGGATTAAATTTTCTCTTCCATCCAATCTTTCATATAAAATAAAATTATTTAAATATGTAAGTGAGTCTGTCTTTCAAACTGAACAAAACAGAACTGGAATCACATCCATAAGCAGTAAACTAATTATTTCAGCTCTGTCATTTCCTTGCTATGGAAGTTACAGAAGGAAGTAAGTGATTTTGAGAAACTTTGTATTTACAGTGCAACACATTTGCTGCTTTCTCCATTAAACCTCTATTCTCTATAGTTTTGGTGTTTATTCTGCTTGGAGAAGAAATGTCACTGGCAAGACATATTGGAAGCTGTTCAAACAACAGGAGAAAACCAAACAAACTGCAAATATTAGCTACAAGCTTCTGATTAGTCTTTCGATGATTTTGGAAAATGTAACTGTGGAAAAGAAATTAACTGGCATTCTCAATCCTCCAGATAAATGAATCAAGGGAGCTGGGTAATGGATTCAGAAAATATTAAGGCTGTATTTGTTTTCCTTCATTCTGCATGTGCAATTAAAACACTGTTTAATGAGTTTCTCGATCCTCATGTCCAAAAAGATATGAAGTTACAACTAAAAGATCAGCAGGCAGAGAGACAGGTTGTACACATACCAGGAGATCTGGTGTTCTGAGCAGAACATCACAGAAAGATTGTAAGAAGTTGGGGATTTGGGTTTTTTGCATGGTACTCCAGGGGCAGCTTTTACTCTAGGTAAGTGTCAACAGTTCAACAACAGTTACTAAAAATCTCAGGGTTTTTACATTCGCCTCTAGGACAAACACATGCACTAATCTTTCTGTTATTCAGCTCCTCATCAGGGTTGACCCAGCTTTTGGCCCATCGGTCTCTATCAAAAAGGAAAGGCTGAGTCAGCCATTCTGGGTTTTGCAGCTATGGAATCAAAGTGGCTGAATCCCAGAGAACAGGTATTTAGGCTTAAACTGACCCTCAAGTGAAAAAATTTCTGATCCTTCCTACTAGTGAAGTATTTTATGTTTTTTTTTTCTAAGCTAAGGCCTTGTCTGAGACGAAACGGAAGGCCAAGACAGAACCATTTCAGCCTTTCAGTATAAACGTAGAAATCACAGGACCTTCAGTGCAATTCTACCTATCACTTAAACTGGCTTAAGAGTTATGGATTAAAATAATCATCCATTATAGCTCAGCCTACACAGAAAGTTTAAAGGTGATCTATCTTAAAAAGTAGGTGGGTAGCATCACAATGCTACCACTGTTTCATTTTAATTATCAGGTTTGTGTTAGAACACATTCACCAATATATTTGTCTATATTGTGGGGAAAGAGGTAAGGAGATCCTGCTAAGTCTAAATAGCAAGAACATTTCTAGGGAAGACCAAGTCAAATGTGGTGTTACATTGATTTACAAATACAGCTGGGAGGCAGCTTTCTCCAGATACTTCTGAAATTTTCCCATAATCATCCGTAAAGTAGAACAGCTCAACCAGTGACAACTACAGCAGAAGTAGTCATGTAACCTGGCCATAAGTGTTATCGTCATACACACCCCATACATGAAGCAAAATTAGATTCAGAGAGAGACTCTATGATCTTTCTCAATCAATATTCTCAGCCATGATTGAACTGCTTGAATAGACACTAGAATCCATGATTCAGAAGCAAACAATTTTGATACACCACATAAAGTTGGCTTTCTAGTGCACTTTCCAAAATAGATGTTGCTAAGAGTTTGACTACACTGTCAACCAACCACTTTCAATACAGGGTTATGTCCAGCTCATCCTGTCCTGACTTACATTACAATAAGAAATCATTTTCCCGGTGCAGAAAGAGCTTAAGTGACCTTTAGGAATTATCAAGCTGGGATAAATATGTATATGCTAAAAATATGATTACTTCTTCAAGTCACTTTCAAATGACAGCGATCTATTTATCATTTAGCCATGTGAGAAGTTCCTAAGTTACCTGATGTGTTTGGTGCAAATGATAAAAATAGCACTTCAAAATAAACATCTATCTCATCATGTAAAACAAAAGGTACCAATAACAGACATCTTCAAAACCAAATACCTTTAATGCCTAGGAAAGAAAAAGACTGGCATCGTTTGGAAGCTGAATGTTGACTTACAGATGGAAAGACCTATTAGATCATTCATTCCCTCCCTTTGCCAAGACAGGAAAGTTTCCTAAAGAACACTTCATACTCTTCTGCCTAGTCTAATTTTAATAGTGTAAGTACTGGAGCTTCTATCGCTTTCCTTAAGGTTCTATTCTATGCAAACACAGCTCAAGCTCAGGAAATGCTCCTTTTTAAGAACACTGTTGAAAACTTGATTGCTTTATAAAGCGAGCACAAGAGGCTGACATGTACAGATGGAAGTATTAAGTCACTAAACAGTGGTTTGAGACAGAGAGGACATTCAGCAGTGGGAAGGATGTGGGATGCAGGAATCACATAGCTCTAGGAAGGGCTGTCAGTGGGCTGATCCTTGATAAATGTGCTAGCTGGAACAGACATGCGTGTAATGACTGTGCAACCATTCCTTAGCATTCATCTGTCCAGAACTATATCTTACCTGAGTACCTCAGCTAGACTCATAAAGCAAGATTCATTTATCTATTTTAGGTACTTTAGGATGGACTGAACAATGCCTTAAGAGTGTCTGTTTCTCACCACTGACTTTTAAGTGAATCAGTAAGCAGGGTCAGACTTAGACACCTACAGTTTGTAGGTCTAGAGATAAGTTACAGAGCTGAGGCTCAACTCAGTTGCCCAGTGGGAGCTTGGGTACTACCTTCATGTATGCAGCCATATGTATACATCTCAATGCAGGCATGTTAATTTGTGAGATGAATCCCATTCCTACAATTAAATGTAAAACAAGTCTCATTCTCTGTGACCATGTTTGCATAACAACCCTTTATGTGCTTTCCTTCCTCATTCCTTACCTGTTTTACCTTAGCATTGTGAAAGCCAGAAAAACATTGAGCCCAACAGTCTTGCTGGGAGCAAGAATGAAGTGGCCTTCTGAAAAGATTTGGTTCTCTTCTCCCCACCCCAATGAACCACAAGAGTCCCACTCTAAAGCACAAAAGGGAAGGCTTAGGAGATTAACAGATGCTCTGCCAACTCTACTCCCCCAAACTTGTTGGACTGCTATGTTAGAACTGCGTGATATTTGCCTTTCTATTACAGCAGAGAGGGAGTTCCAAGAACCAAAAACATCAAGAGGACTGCTGACAACACTGCTGCAAGACTGATGGATAGCTCAGGTTGGAATGATATGATGGAGCATCTCTGGTGGCTTCCTTGAAAACCGGGGAGATTTCGGAGAATTGGAGGTGACATGTCAGAGGACTCACTGCAGTCAGTCATAGACTTCCCACGTTTGGTGAGCTGCCATCTAGCATCACTGAGTGTGGAAGTGAGTTCACAGAATTTGCAAACTTCTACAAGACGCTGCAAAACTTTTGTCTGTACTCTAGCAGTGTCTCCTCCATCATAGATGTCGCCAGACTTGATGCCTCTATTTAGCAGATGCCAGATCAAGCCAGCTTGTGACATTTGGCCCAGGCAGTCACTCCAGAAGGGTAAGACCATGGCCCTGCAAGGAGAAAAGAAATAGTCTTAGAAAGAAGCAGTGACTTTCCTGCCTTGTCTCCTTAGTTTGAATGTAGCTTGCATAGAAAAGATCAGCACCTTTGCATAATAATTTGCGTGTTTTTTTTAAATTAACCAAACTTTTTAACAGTTTTCCTAAATATATTTATGTAAAAAATACACTCTTCCATTAGCTCTTTCCCACTTTACATGACATGCATGCAAGAACATGCTAGTGACTGGGTTAAATTGATTCTGAGAGCAGTAACAGCACACAGACATATCAAAAGAACCCTGATTTCCATAGTGTGTCACCGGTAGATCTGCTCTGACACATTACGTATTTTGTATCTTTATTAACTGTGCATCATTCTCACATTCTGTTCCAGTTAGCTCGTGACAGATAACTATTTTTTAAAATCAGATCTCAAGGCAAAGAAATGTCAACGTGGAAAAATAAATACATTACTCAAGCTTCTTGAAAGTATTGAACTAAATGACACATTGACTTAAATTGGTGAAATCATGGTGAGTAGCTTTAAATACGAATATTTTTGAAGTAAAAATACCACAAAGCATTAGACATTTTATAAACTTTATTTAAATAAGTATTAGAAAAATTATTACTCTTACTTTTTTATTACATATTGAGCTGGATCTGTTTTCCTCTAAAGTCACCAGGAATATTAACATCGATTTAATTAACTTGAAGCAAGATTTAGCCCAGAAAGAGTTGTTTTGCCATGAATAAAGGCGAAAATTAAGTCTGAATCTCAGCTTTTTCAGCAAGGCACTGAGCTCAGATCCACAGAGATATTTAGATAAAGATCTCCCACTGGACAAGAAACAGTCAGGTAAATATATTTCAAAACCTGGAACTCATTAGCTGTGATTCATATTGAACACAAAATGTACTCTCCATTTCCCAAGACAGGTGAATAATAAGTATAACAATGTGGGAAAGCAGCAATATAAAAGCAGTATTGTAAAAAAGGGTAAAAACCTCTGCAATGATGAGGGCTGGATTAATTTTCCAACATTCATTATCAACTACTGGAACTTACAGCTACTAACAGCTGCTACCCAGCTTGGTGGGTGGTGTTCAATTTTGGACTTTGTATGCTACTTCTAAAAACCATCTCCTCCAAAGCACAGAGACTGGAATCACTGCAGGACAGACCCAGCCGAGGTGCCACCAGCTGAAACACTTTATTTAAACCACGGGTGACATTCTGATCTGAGTGATACCAAAGTTAATCAGAGGCACAGTGATGTTAATAGGATCAGAATCAAGCTCAGTATCAGTGTGAAGACTGTGGTGGCTCACTGGAGTTTCTCAGATTACTGGCAGATTACTCTTCACATTGCTTTCCTGAGTCTCAAAGGAAAACCGCAGTATTCCCAGGGCAGTTTCCAATTACCAGCCTTTATTCTGAGTGTGTGCTACATAGATATGTGCATGCCAAGGCGACACAGAAATATTACTTAAATGTTTTACCAGTTTCCAGAAAAAATACGCTAACTGAATGAGGGGAACTTGTTTTTCCCCCTCTCTATTTTTATCCTGTTTTTAAAAATGAGGCTGTGCCAAACATCACCTCTTTCATTTACCTTGTGCCTGCATCTGGAATTTGCTTTGATCCCAAGTATAACTTGTTTAAATTCTGTAATCATGGGTGAGTTATCCTCATGAATGAAAGGTGCTAGAGTCTGGGAAAAAGAAAGATCTTAACACTGGACAAAGCCAATATTCAGCTGTGAATATATCATGCCTCACTACCTGACCACCTCACTACCTCACCACCTCACTACCATGCCAGTGGAACTCTGTGGATGTTGTCATGTTTATATCTTAATATCTTAGAGAATTAACTAGAAATAAACATAGGTACATCAGATTAAGTCCTATTTGCTTTCAGAGATAGAAGAAAACCTCACTGTGGCTTCTCTACAAATATTTTTCAAGACTTTGATGTCTGTGAGACATCCTCAATTCCAAAATTGATGATTCTGTTACTGGCAAATTTCATAGACTCAGCCTTGTATTGCCCTCTGATAATATCATAAACACTGTTGAAGAGCAGAAGCATGCTATGAGAGATGACATGCAACAAACCCAGTAAACAAAGTCCAGTCTTTCACACGAATAGCCCATGATCTCAAGATGTCTGCATAGCTGGCAGAACACACATCCTCCCTTGTGAAACATCTTCTGAGGATTTCAGTCATACAGATGCATCCATTTTCTGCATCCAAAACACATTTTAGGTTGCTATAATCCAGCTGCAACATAGCTTTGTTATGATATTTAAAGCACCATTCAGAATGTAGATGAGCTGGCTGTGCTAAAGAATGGCTTTATCAGTTTCAGTAAAATACATCCAGAAGACAGCAAAGCAGCAAAGTGGTATTATTTTAAAGCAAAATAAAAATATCTTATACAGACTCTGAGAATTTATGGAGCTGCTGGGATTGTATTTTAATGTAATCTATTCATTATAACTACTATGGGTAAAAAGCAGTCACTAATGTATGACACAATAATCCTGTTGTCACTGTGAGGAAGTGCAGAGTAGTCCGAGTTCCTAGTGAAACAGGTTGTCACAGTTTAAGACTGGACTGGCCACTAAATGGATGTCAGATGCTCTCTATTAATCCTTTTCCCTTCCCAGAAGGGGAAGGGAAAAAGAGAAAAGGGAGAGAGACTTATGGGTTGGAAAAAAATTAGAACAGCTTTACTAAAACAACAACAATGAAACAAAAGGTATAATAATATTAATAAGAAAATAATGAAATATAAGCAAATATATACAAAACCAATATTGAGCTTCCCCGATGATGATCATGTCACCACCGCTGCTGTGGGACAGGTACTTGGGAAAGTCCCAGACTGGACTCAGTGGCAGACAGGGACTGAATTCAGGAACGTATGGATTGGGGTCAAAGGCAAAACAACAGACAGAGTTCTTCTCAGACACTGGCCATGGAAGAAGAGAGCTTCACCCTCGTGATCCATTGGCTTTATACTGAGCATGACATGTATGGGATGGAAGACTTCATTTGGTCAGTTTTGGATCACCTGTCTGGCCCGCTTCTTCCTGCAGGAGGGTCACAGGTGTGACCCCTTTTAGCCTCTTTCACTTCTGGCACATAAAAAGTTCAGCAGAACCAAGCAGCAACCTTGGTTTCTATAGGAATAAGTATAAGCAAGAACTTTTCTGCATACCATTCATACTGTTACCTTAGTAATAACTACAAACATCAGTCCTAGAAGCAGACACCATCTGAAAAATACACAGTTAACTCCAGAAAGTGTAGTCACTTAGAAGAGACTTAGCTGAAAAGTAAAATGACTAAACCCAAAATTGGTTCTGTCCTAGCTCAAACCAGGACACAGGTATGGCAGTGTGGCATCTCAGGCGTGGCTTGGGCATCTGTGTCAGCAATGGGTAAGGTAAATCATTAAAAACCATGGTTTCACTGCAAGCACAGGCAGGGAACAAAAATTTAGTAGTCTTGCATGAAAACATATCTTCTGACCTGAGTATTTAACTTCTTAATTTTTACCTGTTCCAATCATCACTGCTGGCTTGTCCTTGATGAGTATAAAAAAGTCTTGATTTTGAATGTAATCTTTATGAAGTAGCTGTGAATGAGACTATGGTGTGATAACTTTACATAAATTTGGAGTTCTTTATTGGTACTCACCATCCTCAGTAGATACACCTGGAAAAGGGACAGTAAAAAAAATCCTACAACAGAGGTCCAACTGCCTTCAACAAGAGGTCTGTTTTCCCCAGGTAGTAATATAGGAGTATATAGAGTATAAATCAGCCAAAGATGCAGAATGTATGTAGTTAAGTCTTACATCTTTAACCATAGTGATTATATTGATAATTTGTAAACCTCTGCCCAGGTCTAATTTATTCACACAATTTTTTCATGTAAAGAGTAAGAGATACATGTTGCATCAAAGTATAAAGGAGATGCTGGCAAAACAAGAATTACAAAAAGATGCTGAGGATGGGATTCAGTTACCTGTATATAAGCTTCTAATGCCATCTTAGACAGTCTAGGCACTATCTAGGGATCATCGCTGTTGCCAGCTGCCACTCCAGAATGGTGCTACTCTTCTATAAGTCCTATGGTGTATCTGCCAGCCCAGTGTGGCTGTCTCAGATATCCTAGGACATTGAAAATAGGAAAGGTTGCTTATATTTAAGTAATGAATCCTCCCACCTTGACAATTTATGTTCAGAGATATGCAAGCTCTGTCCAAGATAACCCCAGGAAAGGATGTGCTGAGGAGGGAAGAATGGAGAGACCCAAGATTGTGCATCTGAACCAGCTCTGGTCCTGAAACAGCGCAGCCGAAACAAATCGACGCGTCGTCCCACAGCCCCACTGTGTCACGTGAGTTCATTGGCTGGGTCTTTGACAACTTGAGCATCTTTGCATAATGCTATGTTACATGTTGTAGAAACTGCAGAGTTTAGGGAAACAGGAAAAATCTGGTGTCCTCTTTGCATTTTAGCTATATGATGAGGCAACTGTCCTCAGATACTGGGAAGACCAAGAAAGAAATCAGTATGTATTTGTAACTAGGAAATCTGCCCCAGTAAAATGAACACTAATCAGCTGTCTTTGCTTCTGACTACTTAGCTTTTTTTTAAATTTCACCTTCCTTTATTTCTGGTAACTACTAACAGAACAGAGCATGATTTTCCTTTTCTACTGTCTTTTCACAGCCACTTAGGATCTTGTATCTTTGAAAGATGCTGTCCATCAGAAATTGCCTTGTACAGTTCTCAGGTATGTTTAAATCTTTTATCCTACAAAGGCTGGCTGAAAGAAGTGTCAGGTCATTATTTCAGGCTGTAGCTTAATACTTAGGCTTAACACTGTATGAACTCTCTCCAGCCTTCACAAAAGACCTTCATCCACGGAAGGTCAGGGTATTAGAGTGGTATTTTAAAATATATTCCCAGCAGTGAAGAGTTAAAAATAGACTTCTACGAAAACGTATAGTAATTGGTTAAACCTTGTTAGCCATCACATGAAGATGATAACTCCTCCCAGTTAAAGACAAAGCAAAAGCAGCTTTGACATGGATTTATACTTAGAAGAGCAGCTGCACTCTTGCTGGGAAGGAGTTCACAATATAGACTCTTGGATTATTAGCAGAAAAAACAGCTTGATTCTGGAAAGGAAGGGGATACAAGAAAAAATTTTCCTCATCGTGATCTGCAAGTGAATTCCATGGATTCTCTACTTTGGAACAACCACCAGTAGACAGCTTAAAAAGATGGAGCTGGGAAAGGCAAAGCTGCTGAGAACTGGCCTCAATGCTTTATATCAGGCCATCCACCCTGTGCATGGAATTGCCTGGACAGATGGGAAGCAAGTGGTACTGACTGCTTTATACTATCATAATGGAGAGCTAAAGTTCGGAGACTCAAGTGTTGTTGGTCAATTTGAACATGTTCATGGGCTTTACTGGGGCCCATACTGCTCTACAGACACCCCAGCTCTGCTTGCTGTTCAGCATAAAAAGCATGTCACCGTTTGGCAGCTGGGCTACAGCGCTGTAGAGAAGAACAAACCCGTGATTTCTCAGACTTGTGAAGTTGGTGAGCCATTTCCACTGCTTTCCCAGGGCTGTGTCTGGCACCCAAAGAAGGAGGTCTTGGCCGTGCTTACAAAAAGAGACGCTTCAGTCTTGCATGCTGTTCGTACTGACAATGCTAGAGTTAAGGCAGATATCAAAAGCAGCGGGCTCATCCATTGTGCTTGCTGGACTAAAGATGGCAATCGTTTAGTAGTTGCTATAGGTAGTGCCCTGCATTCCTACATATGGGATGATGCTCAGAAAACTCTAAATATCTGCTCCTTTTGCCCAGTCTTTGATGTGGGAGGTTATATCTGTGCTATAGAAGCCACGCTGGATTTCCAAATTGCTGTAGCTACTGAGCTTCCTTTAGATAATATCTGTGGTTTGAATGCGGGCATTGCATTTGATATGCCATCTGGTACTGAAACTGGTTCTTTAATCTCACAGTTTTCTGGTGATGATGAATACTTCATGGACCTGCGAAGAAAATCCATAGATTCAGACAGATCATGTGTTGGTTCAGTTGCTTCTTCTTCTTCAGGTCCAGTGGATTTAACCCGTATCCTTGCAAACCATCGTCGGTCTGATCCCGGTCCTCTTATTACTCTAAAACGCAAAAACTCTGCAGCAAGAAGTGGTCAAGATTCTTCTCACTTGATCTTGGTGACTTTTGAGAGGAAGGTCACCACCACCAGAAAAGTCACCATCCCAGGTATTCTGGTTCCTGATATAATGGCTTTTGACCTTAGAGCTCAGATTGTGGCAGTAGCCTCTAACACTTCTAACATTGTTTTAGTGTATTCAGTAACTTCATCTTGCATGCCTCATGTTCAACAAATCCAGCTGGAAAAAAATGAAAGACCAAAGGGCCTATGCTTTTTGACAGATAAACTCCTATTGATTCTGATCGGGAAGCAGAAATCCCCTGAGCCTAGTCTCATTCCAACTTCAAATTCAGACAGGTATGTAATACGTCTGATGATCAAAGAACTGATGCTGGAAGAATATTCTTCAGCATTGCCTGAGACTAAGCAAAACACGTTTTATAACTTTGAATCCTCTGTGAGTACTCCTGGAAAAAGAAAGTTCTTTGAAAATCTTGCCACAGAAGACCAACCTCAAAGCAGGGAGCTGTTAATACCAAGAAGCACAGTTTTTCAGTCTCCTAGTGGCAGGAGAAGACTCATCGAAGAAGTAAAGAGCCCTAGTTATGAGCAGAGCTCTTCATCAAGTGTGAGCGACCTGGATGAAAAAAGGCTTCCAGGTGATCCCTTGGTAGCCTTAGAAACTTCGGATACCGAACCTACCAATCGCTCAGCATCTCTACTTGGTTCTGGAACACCTACCAGGCTTTCCAGCAGACCAGCTTCCCCTAAAGTGCAGTTGAATGCAATCCAAGAAACACCAAGTTCTTCTGAAAACAACAACTTGCCAAGTGAAAGAAGAATGAGTCATATATCTAGAAATTTAGAGACACTTTGTGGCAGCTTCAATGAGTTACAACTGAGTCTTTCTGAAATAATGGACTTCGTTAAAAATGGGAGGAAGAGATCTTTAGCCTATCCATGTTCACAGGAACCACCTGTTGTTCATATCACTTACCAGGTAACTTTTTTGTCAGCTTAAAAATATTGTGATAGGGCACTGAATTTTTAAACAATCTTGTATTTATTTGTCTTTAAATCAAGAGGATGCAGTTTAATTCTTATCAACAATGGGAGAAATGTAACCTGAGTTTGGCACCAAGCTTAATTTAAAATGGTTTTATAACTTGTCATTGAAACAATAACTCAGGATGATGTGAGTAACATAGAGCACACTTCACGTGGGAGATCTGTGTCCGTTCATTCTTTGATTATGCACAACTGTCTTAGATACCAGCTGAACTTGTGTGCATGTATCAAAGAGAGAGAACAGAGCTAAGCAGTTGTTCATGTACAAAAGGTTTATATGTTAGTTTAGTTTAGAGCTGAGCCTATGAGTAGGGTGGTACAGTAGCCCAACAGAAACATAATAAATTCTAAACCAAGCTCAAATGCAAAGTTTGAAGATGACTAGGCTCTCACGAGGTCTGAAACAAAGTATTGAATCTCAATTTATGGAAAATTCACGTGGGCATGACATGAAGTTGACTTATTTCTACTTTGATTTCTCACTGGTCCTCACAGAGCTCGGTATACTCAATTTGTAAAACATTACCACTTTAAATTTACTAAAAAAAAAAAATTATCTGTCAATATGTAATTATCATTTCATTAAGTAAACAGACAAATGTCAAATCATCATGTTCCTATCCCAGCCTTGTTTTGGCAAAATTCCTACTGGCTTCAATAAAAATTTCAACTAAGGAATGTAGGTTAGGTAATTATTTCGAGCTATTATTCTTAACATGATTAGCAGTAATACTAACATTATATTGATAACATTTTTGGTCATGCTGATGCTAGCGGTATTGCTGCTAAAACTGAGATCCCTTTCAGAATGTAGATGAGAATTATAAATGCATTCTTATCTACTGCAACATAAGCAGCATTATGTCACAGTAATGCATGACATTGTGATGATGCTGAAGTATGTACTTCTCAAACAAATTTGACTTAATTTTACTTTAAAGGAATCCATACAAACATCTAAGTACCCCTCCTGAAACATTCATTTAAGGAACGGTGACTCAATTCAATCATGTTCATTACTTTTTAGCAATTGTTTACTTGGCACTTGAGCAGATTCTAGTATGTTAGGTACTCTGGATAAAAGTAAAGCTTTCAGCCTAAATTAGGCAGTAATTTAACTGGAATACATTATACAAGTTCTGGTGACAAAAGCAACATGTCTATCTTAAGTAATTTAGGATTTTATTTGCCAAGAAGCGAGCCCTTCTGTTCTCCACCATGTTCAAATTAATTCTGATTTCTTAACATAAATCAACTTATTTATTTAGTATACAGCTCTTCCTCTTGGATTGGATTGGATTGGATTAACCTTTCCAAAGAGACGTTTTGTTTGTGACATGTAACATTAATCTAAGATCTGAAATCACTGTGCACATTTGGTTGCACAAGCAGTAAAAATTAATTATCCTGTTATTTTCTTTGGAAGCGAAAGAAAAATAAATTAGTGCTTCTATAGTACTGCTAGACTAACTACATTTAGAAAGGAAGATTCTTATTTATCTGAACAGGTTAGTTTCACATTAAGCCAGCAGAAAGCATGGCTAGTACTGCATTATAGCAACTCAGGAAAAGGGACCACCTAATGTCTTTCCGACACACACAGCTTTCCTGTGTAAGTCTCAACTAATGCCTTGCATAGTTCAGCCTTTCTTCTGAAATCTAACAGGATCACAGCATGATGCCCCAAAATAATGAAAAATAGACTGATGGCAAAAAGGCCTCCAGACAGACAGGGAAATATTTGCTTCATAGGCAGCTAATAATTTTCTCAGAAAATATCTGTTTTGCTAAGTTTGGATTCAGACATCTGAACCTTGTTCCTCCTTCAGGAGTTGATTAGCGCTCTGTGAGCTCAGAGACCAGCTGGGCTGTGGGCTCGAGCCAGGCTCTGTGTTCACAATGCAGAAAGTCAGGAAATGGCTTTATTGCCTTATGATATAAATTTCAGCCTGTGGAAAACATTCTAGGCTTTAGCAACACTGCAGTCCAGTCAATAACAGGACCATTATCTTTCAGCTTTCTGTGCCAAGTGCATGTCTTCTTAAGTGTTTGTATAATCCCCAGCACGGCAGAGGCTCAATCTTGATTGAGAAATCTATTGTACTATAAAATATAATGATCAGGACTGTACAACCATATTTATGCATTAAAAAACATAAAAGGAAAGTTTAAAGCATAATAGATAAAAATGTAGCAATAATTAATGGGCAATTATGAACACTGTTGTGCAGAAAAATTATTGACATATTTATGTATGTTTCCAGTTCTGCTTAGAAAACCATAATATAAAACAAAATGTGAATTATTTAATAATTCATAATGTCTGCTTACTAAATTGTCTTCAAAGCTTTTGTTTATTCTGTTAGTGCTAGCCTAACTATAACTCTTCTGAAGTCACGTCCACGCAGTACTACCAGAATTTATATTCTTTGTAGTCCATAGGCATAAAAGGAAAACATGATCACTCACACTTTGGAAATGTCACTGCACTATCACTTGTGTAATAGCATTCAGCCACCAGAGGTGACTTGATCATTCAACCCTGAAAAGCAAATATTATTGCTCTTTTATCACATACAGACTTGCGATTCAGGATAGTGTGGGAGGACAGACAGACAGACACAAAAAGAGAATATTATTTATAAAGAAGGGTTGCGGATCTGTCACAGATTTGTTTCTGTTTCATTTTGCAAAAAGATACTTTCATCATCCTTTTCCCCAAGAAAAGAAACAGCTGCAGAATATTTAAACTAGCTTCATTCAGGAGCTAATTACAGTGGAAATAAAGCCAATCTGGATTTGAAATTAATGGTATTTAGGCAAACCTCTCCAGGAGCAATAAGATTCATCTTAATCTGAAGAATACCTTAAAACTCCTGCATTTTGCTCACAAGCAGTATTATGTCAACAGTGTGTATCACTGAGAGCATATATTGCATAATTAGAGGAAATAAATATCTTTTCAGCAATTAGTCACAATAATTTCATTTTCTTATCACTCACCAATAAGTGTATACAAGTCAATTTGTACTTTTATAGCATCTTCATACAATTTACTATGGGAAACTTTATTGCCAAGGTCAGCTATAAAATAAACATTTTTTTTACACAGAGATGAGAGTTGGAAAACATATGGTAATAAAGCTCTTCTGCTAGAAATACATGAAGTAGGGATAAACAGGGAGGGTGTAAGGCTGGCACAGTAAAATGAGCAAAGAGCAGCCTGCAATGATCAGCTGTAATAAGACCATGAACCTTTCTGAAATCCAAAGGGCAGTTTTGGCTCGGGTTGAGCAATAGAAAGAAAGTAATGAAAATGATGGAAGAGGAAGGTGATATGTCTGCTCCCTGGGGTAAGGAATGAGTCAGCCATCCTGAAATTTAGAAGAAAGAGATTTAGAATGACCATAAAAGAAAGACCTGTGTTAGTCAAGAGAAGGTGTGATTAATGCATGGGTAACAGTTTGAGCAAAGGTTGAGAAATTTGTTAAGAACAAATTCTGACAACAATGTTCTGAAACTGATCAATAGCAGACAGGCAGGGTTTGTGAAGGAGACACAATGCCTTTTATTAGACCAGATGATTTGTTTGCTAGATACATAGACACGAAGGAAAAGGAACATGTATTGTCAAAAATGAATCCAAGTTTTCATACTGTGCAAAAAAAGTAGAGATCTGAGTAAAAAAAACCCCACACTCAAAGCATAAAGATCATGGAAGCATGATCATGAGGGGTGTATCTTAGATGACAATATTCCCAAAACAGCTGCAGAACTATTAACAGGGAGCCAAGAACAGAGAAATCCCAGTATCACATCGTCTGAAATGCTGATGTGCCCTATGAACACAAACTGCACGGGGATTTAAGCATCCCACAGCACCTCAGATCTCTTCCAACATAAACATTTTACAGGCTTATGCTTCTCTGACAGATTAATTAGGGTTGCAGTTGGAACGTCCCATATAATGGCAAAATATTAAGATCTCCACCAAAATAAAATCAGGATCCACCAAAGATCAAACAGGAATCACAACAACAGAAATCATGACAGGAAAGGGGAGCAGTGCAGGCTGACAAACCTAATCAATACTGCCTGTGATGGTCCTGCACAAGGCTTAATGAGACAAAATACTTTGGATGTCAAAAATCATAGTTCCTATTCCCCTTCAGTGCTCTTCCCTAGCCCCTCTCTCTTTTCATTGTCTTCTGGGCCGGAACTCCCACATCTATTTAATGTATTAGTTTTTTCTCATCCCACACAATGAATGTTGGGGCAAGGCAAAAGCAAGCTGACTATTGGGTACTAAGGTGTCAACACTGAAATTACCACGAAGCACAACACGAAGAGCTGAAATCAAGGGTTTAAGAAAATGAAAACAGGGTTCTAGGCAACTACAACATTATTCATCTTATAATGCAGAGATGTGACTGACTAACCCAATACCTTTCCTTTATAAAATAACAGATTATTACAAAGAATATTTAAAATACCTGTACTTGAAATCATGCCACAGGGGAAATTATTTTTCAACAGCAGAGAATAGGGATTAAGAGGAGAAATAGAAGATGGTTAAGGAACTAGCTGGAAGGAAGATAGTAAATGGTTATAGTAATATAAAAGAAAATGGAAGAAATTTGCTAGTGGATTTTCACATGACTGATCTTCAGGGTAATCTGAAAGTTTCATTAAAGATCTGATGAGATAAACTAATAAAATCTGCATATGACAGAAAGTCAGTAGTATTTTCAATAGAGGATCAGGATATCACACCTGTAATTTGGTGAACAGAATACAAATAAATGAATTTATATTAACCAATATGAAGTGCATAGTGATATATTCCAGGAATAACAGAAGGAATTTCTGCTATAAACTGGATATTCATTAGCTGGAAACAACCAAGGATGACAAAAGCTTGCACATGTTAAAGGACTACAAGATGACTATGAATCAAAGTTGTGATATGTTTATGAATAAAACAAAAGCAGCCTGTGGGTACAACAGTGAGGTACATCCAGTAAGTACCACAAAGATGGGCAACACAGCCATGAGGCCTCATCTGGAAATCATTTTACATTTCTAGACACCCATGTGCAAGAAAGACACAGTCAAGCTGCATCTGATCACTAACTCAATGTGAGTAAAAGCAATCCTGATTGGTAGCATATTCCTGGTTACCACACTATTTCATCAGCCATTGAATCTAAGTCCATCTTTTTCTATAATTCATTAACAGAAATACAAGTTTGAATAAAATCTGCTATTTCAACCGACATTCAGGAAAATGAAGTAGTTAGATGTGCTAATCCACAATATGTGGCAATGAAAAGCTTTGCACAAATACCTGTGCAGGCAAACAACATCTTTGCAATGTAAATGCAAAGCACATGCTCACTGTTTAACATTCAGCCCAACAGGTTCAACAGAATCTAGTACTATATAATTTGAAAAGACCTAAAAATGGCAAAGAAGTTCTATTATACAATTATAGCTGTAATAAAAAGTTACTATAGGTTTATGACTAAGAGAAGGGTAACTTCTTTGATGCATTCCTTAGGTATTTCCCTCTTAATTACACAGCAACAAATTTCTGGGTGTTTATAATTGTGAAAGAGATAAGAAGACCCTTGAAAGTTGGAAAGGTTATGTTTCTAATGGAAATATATTTTTACAGTTCATACATCTTCAATCAATCATAATACATAAATAAGTATCAGCCATAGAGTATCTGTATGGCCAATTTATGATAGAGTGGGGAAAAATACTTTTGCAACAGTTGGTAGATGTTATGATTTACAGAATCCAATGTGGTCGTGTGGCAGCATACACATTACTTACAGAAAAATGAAGTGGTTGCTTTGGAAAGCTTGTACACAGCAAAAAAAGTCACGTCCATTGAGAAAGCAACTGAGTCAGAAGACAGCACAATTTGAAACAAAGACAAGCATTGAAAGAGACATTTATTTAGTCAGAGGTTAGAATACTATGCACAGAAGTAGAAGATGCAGTTGTGAATTCATTCAACTGTAAGTTTCATGTTAGCAAGAAAGATTCAAGGGCTATGAAGTAGACATAGACAGGGTAGGACTAGAACAGGAGTTAGGATAAATAACAGCTTTTCAACCCATTCTAAAAAGCTAACTTGGATCCCTTCTGCATGTAGAAAGGTCTAGGAAATGTGATAAATAGACTGTTCATTCAAATAACAAATATGGTAAATCTGGAGGTAATGCAAACATAAGGGATGCCAAAGGGAAAAAACAAACACCCCATAACACATTGGAACTACTCAGGTGGAAAGTATGGAGAGGAAAGAACAAAATTAAATTACAGGACAAAGCATAGCAAGATTATTTAGAAGAAAATGTCCAGTTCACATATATTTTATAAGGGCATCGAGCCACTGAAAAAAAATTTAATGCTAAAATTACTCTTTAAATTATATCAGATAAGGAAATGTAAATGCAAATACGTATCCACTCCATAACCCTATTGGCTCAACTCTTTTGTGGCCTTTGCTCTTGCAGTAATCAGGATGACAGAACACATAGGTGTTGATTCTCAAGGCCAGCTAAACTTCATAAAGCACGAATATACCACCCTTATATTCAAGTGTGCTCTTTTAGTGAATGTCCGAGGAATTCCAGAACTGTGAATCCATACCTTCCCTCTCTCCCAAAGAAAGTCACCGGATTCCCCAGCTACCGTGTTACGACAGCTTGGTCTCTCCACAACTCTCTCTGTGCCAAAACTGAGGTTATTTTACTGGGGTGGAATAGCTGACCAATGACTATCCAAACCATCTACTGAGCAGAGTACTCATTTGCTCTGGTAGGATCTTGGACAACTTTATTCTAGGCATGGTATATTCCCTTTCACACAATTGACCCTTCAGGCAGAGGGGCCCAATGGACACATACATGCATGACCTAACAGGTTATGCACATATGGGGCTGGTGTGGTTCTGAGCTGCGTGTGCACACACAGCCAACAGGAAATTCCTCTGTGTGCTTAGAATTGCACTGCATAATGGTGTCATCTATAAATTGTAGCAAAGACAGAGAAAGAAAAAGCAAAATGAATGTGAAGAACTGAAAGGAGTAAGAGCAGAGGAATGATTAAAAGAACTTGGGCACAACGTCTAAGCCTTTAACAAGATCTTTTCTTTTACATGCATGCATTTGAAGAAAAGTTTTTCAAATGAAACTGTTGCTGAAGAAACAAAAGATGTTCTCCTCTGCGATGGCAAGATCCATTTGAATTTAGTCCAGCAGCTGTTTGATCTGCCCATTATTGAAATGAAACATGGTATGTTCTTTTTATTTCTGGTATCTCGTTTCACCTAAGATTTCTAGTGTAAAAAAGGCATTTGTGGTAGAATAATTACCCTATATTGTAGTGAACTGATACAGTTGGGTTTTTTGGTAAGTATGGGTTTTCCTTTGTCTGCAATATGGCAGGGTGTCCCTTGAAATCACTCAAATGCTAAATGACTGCAGAACTACCTACTACCAGAGTAATATGCTATGGATGCCTCTGCAGAGGAAGGCTGACAAAATAATCAGTAACTGTGTTACCTGGAAATAGAAATGCTTCCTTGAGACCTTTTGGCATTTTGCTTTGCCCATCTTTACAAGCATGTCCCAGACCTGACAATAGAGAGTAGGTTGGAGGAAAATTCCTTCTCAGAATAGGATATATATATATCTCAAGTAGCATTTGGGATTATTTTAATGTAAGATAAACCATGACGGTCAATGTTCTAATTTGCCAGCCTCACATTTCTGCCACCCACCACTGATTAACTTGTAAGGACAGAAGCAGCTAGGGAAATCCAACCCCAGACAGGATTCCAAGTGATCTTGTCCCTGACCGTGTATGCCAGCTTCTCAGCAACATACACACTGTTGTTTTTCAGCCATTTCTCTGTAATGCTTCTGATGGCTTTTCTCATCACAGTCCAAGTGTATTATGACCTTACGCTACACAACAGTTGTCTGTAATTATGTCCTTGCATGGTTTCCACACTGAGAAATCCATAAATTACTCTCTGTCTTGCCCCTTGTCTTAGCCCCTGACAGGCTGAGGCACATTGGCTTAATCAGCATACTCTGTCTGATGAGAAATTAATTCAACTGTTGGTGAAATAAAAAAGAAAAGGAATTCATAATTTCAGCTATAGTTATCTAAATAATGATGGTTACATACAAGACTACTATATTATAGGTTTATTGATGAAAAAGAAACCAGGCCTGGGATATTATTGGTGCTGGCACCAAGGACAGTGGGGAAAAAGAGACATAAAATATGCACCATTCTGCCATTAATATCCTGCTTATCTCCTTGTTGTTGATGAGACCACAAGAATGAAGAAAAAGGGCTGCAAATACAATATAGATCAGAGGAGCTGCCTTTAGCCAAGACACATTGGGCCATTTCAGTTTTCCTCTGGCTTACAGCAGCTTCAGGGAGTTGCTGCAGAAGATGAGGATATGCAGGTTTCATATTTTTGTCAGCTATCTCTCTTCACTGCACAATGCAGTGGAGACATATATGAAAAAACTCTACTTGCTGCTGGTGCCTCAGCTATTTCCCAGCAGGCTTCTGCAATAACACAATGCAGCTTGGCAGGGCAAGGAGGATACCATTTTTGGCCTGTACTTCTAGCTCTTGATTTTGGAAACAAATGTCCGTAATGAAAAAAAGGTTTAGAATTCAGTATGAAAATAACAAATAACAGGCCTGAGAAAACCTATTTTCAGCCCTATAAAACAGATGAATATTTGATATTTAATTAGCAGAACACTACTCCTCAATTCCATGCATTAGACTTCAGAGATATCAAAAGGCAATGTCTAAGAATCATCCTAAAGTGTCTTTCTGTTCAACGTGGTGCTCAGCTTTTCTGAAATTGAGTCTGTTTGTTGACAGACAAAAGAACAACTGAAACAGGAATCTTTGTGAAACTCACTAAAATCTTGCAAAATTATCACGTTTGGGGCAGAAGTACTTATGTAGCTCTTTATTGAGTTCTGTCCAGTACAAGTTTATATTCCTAAATCTTTCCTTTGCCACAAGGCATGATATTAAATGTGAAGTTTAAAAATAACACTCCCATCCTTTAATACTATATAATTAAAGGGGATGTCATGGAAAGTGTGCTTGTGTTACAGTGACAGCCTGGCATTTTTTACTATGAATAAACACTTAGACTTGAATATACTGGGGGGAAATGTTCACAACTTGTAGGCCAAATTCATATGCACTCTTAAGATCATCAGGTTATACAAGCAACGAACTTGGCTGCATCTCTGCACTTGAGGCTCGGGACTGTAGTACCACTACCTGTACTAAATATAGCCTGCCATATAGTGCCCTGGTACTAGCACACACAAGTCTCTTTTCAACAGATCATCACTGTAACAATTCTGCCTAGCAAAAAGGTACTACATTCTGCACAAGGTTTTTCCAGCATTGAAATATTTTTGGGGATATGCTTCAAAGCAAATATTATCAACAACTCAGTGAATTTCAAGCATTTTAATAGATGAAAATAAAAATTCCCAAGAGTCTGACAGAAGAGTATGCTTTATCAGTTTGACCAACGATGTAACTATCAGTTTGGACAGCAGAATTTCTACTTTCAGACCCATTGCTTACAGACCCTGAGGTCTGTCTAGAATTAGAAAGAAAGTATTAAGAATAGAAGGTTAAGGATTCATGATTTGGAATGACAATCTTCTTACGATGTAACAGGTGACATGACAACATGCAGCAGTGTAGTAGCCTGGAAAAGTGCTTTGTTATGAGTATAAGGATGGGAGGTTTGCCTTGTCCTGAACCAGGCTTCATTACAACTGACAAAAATGAAGCATGGTTCTTCTGGATTTTCTACACTTCCTTTTTTCACATTCCTTTTCAAAACACATTTTTATCTCCCAAAATAAAAAATTTCAACAACAGAACAGATCAGGGCTTTCCTTACCTCGTATCCCATCTAATGCCCATGCTCAGGATTGTATACTCTAAGGAAAACGTGGTACAAGGGCTCCCACAATGCTTTTCAGTTGCCACAGATTTTCTTCTTTTTCATAAAATGTCAAACTGAAAAAAAGACAAATATAGAATTCATTATTTGCTATAAGAACTGTGATATCCAGTCCAAAAGGAAACAGATGAATCACTAGAAAAAATATATATGGTGCATATAGATTCATTTTCAAGCTGACTTGCAAAAGAAACTAAAAAACAAAGGGAGGAGGGTAGGTTTATTTTCTGCTTCTATGCAATACAGAAAGTGAACTTGAATGATTTTGATGTCTTTGTTTTTTAACCTTGCCTCTTTTTTTTTTCTAAAAAAAAAAAAAAAAGGATTAAAAATGTCATTCAGATGTTGTTCATTTTCTTTCAGAGGAGATTCAATAAATAATTAAAGGACAAAAAATTTTATTGTATCAGCTTCTGTAAATCATCTTTTGTAAGGTAGGATATGTTTTATAAATCATCTTCAAGGTGTAACTTCCTTCCATTTGCTATATGAATTTGAAACAATCTTGGCTTGACAGTAAAAGAGATGGAAACCCCTACTTTCTTCTAGAACAAATACAGCAAAATCATTTTCCTTGCCAACTTCTTCAGTTTCTATGATCTCTTCATCATTTGGGTAAGAGCAGATGAGCAGAAAGGATAAGCAGAAGTAGATGTCACTAGAACAACAGCATGGAAAGGATGGTTGAATTTTCAGAAAATGGAGATGCTTATAATTTATCATAACTAGCAAAGATGCACCTTGTTTTTCAACTTAATTTAAGTAAAGGACAAAATGCCTCAAACCTTTCCAGACCTTTCATTTAGCCCCGTCACAGTTACACAAAGGTGTGTTCAGCATGGATTGTCAGACCTTAATGTCATTAGTGTAATAAGGCTTTAGTGCACAAAAAGAGTCTGCTCTGCTCACATGCTGGCTGACTTTTGAAAACGTGCTTGTACATTTTACATAACCAGAGCACTACACTCATTTTCTTTTTTTTTTTTTGCTTAATTTTTGTAGGCTCTTCTTGGATTGTGCTCACTGCAGACATGGACGGCTTTGTGCCGTTAATATTCAAAGCAACACAAGAGATAATCATAAGGGATGGAACTGACAGTTCAGAAGTCTGTGGAGGTCACTCCTACAAAAAAAGCATTTCAATGCAAGCACCAAGCAGAGTGACATAATTTCTAAACAAAGGATGCTAATGATCTTCTTTTCTACTACAACACAGAGACACTCTGCAGTGTCAGAAACTGAGCGACTAGAAAGCTGTCTTCACTACTTTCAATGTATTTTAACTGTAAAAACTGTGGCATGGTTATAGCTAAATCCTAGGGTTGGCTGGACCCTTCTTCTGAAGGATCAGACCTAGGGTGAAGTTCACCACAGCTGCTGTTATAGTGGCTGCCAGAGGACTGGAGCAGAGAGACTAACCTCTACTACAATCGTGGTCAGTGTGTTCTTGGAGAAACAGTCTTACACTAAAAATCATGCAGTAACAACAAGATTAGCTAATACAGGTGTACAGTCCACACAAAAGATGAAGAAAACACAACTAAAGACCATTTATATTAATTAAGAAAAACTGGGAAGGGAAAAAAAAGAAAATTGCTTCAGGCTGTCTTTGTCTGTCCAGTGGGATCCCATGGAAACCTGCAACATTTTCAGAAATGCTTAATTTTTATATGAAAACATTCAATTACTGAAAAGGCTGCATCACTGTCTCCTGTCAGTGTCTTACACAGCATGTAGCTTTATATTTGCACACAGAAAAGAAAGAAAAAACCTTGCAAGGTAAATTAGGGATCAAAGACATTGAATGCAAATTTCATTTGGCTGAATGCGGGTGTCTACGCTGAATTTGTCATCTGGGCTCCTGTATGATCAGTCAAAAAAAGAAAAGCACTTCTGCAGCAGACTACTCATGTCCTAACATAGATTTCTAAAACTGATCGTGGTGAACCATCCCTATTAAGTAAGTAAGTGCCTGTTCTTTTCCACTGACTGCAAAAGCAAGCCAGGGTCATTGGTTTAGTAGTTTAAATACATTTACATTTAGTGAGATGAATATGGCCCTCAGAGATGAGAGGCAATACAGACACATCTGAGAGGCAGGCAGACAGATTCATTAAGTTAAACTATTTTGATTATGGTGTCAGAAGTAAGCACAAGGGAGGAAGTGAATGAACTCCCTGACTTTTCTTCCTCTAAATGCAAGGAGATGGGTAAAGTGCAATGAGTAGCCATGTGTGCAAGGCCAAGCGTGTTGTACGGTGGGACAAGCCCCAGCAGGCTCCATGGAAAGGCAACGCCTGCTTCACCCTGTGCATTCAGGGCAACATAAAAGGGATGAGATTCATTTAAGCTACTGCTAACACTTCTTTTTCATACCATGTATTTGGGGTCTTGTTAATACACCTGGAGAGTCTTTTCTCCCTACCTGGGAACCATAGCAAGCCTGTTTATAGGGCGTAGATATGTTAAAATCCACTTACAATACTTCATCCCAAGGCTGGATCGAGAAGGTAGGGCTATGGTCTGAAGGCACTTCATGGGTTTGGAGGTCTGTAATTAGTAACACTCCAGGGATGCAGACAGAAATCTCACGAGGAACAGTTTCAATTCCTGAAATAAGGAAATGGTTTCAATTCATCGAAATAAATAATGTCCTTCTTGTGCAAGTATCCTCTGAGAGACAAAGGAATCATCATCATTCTAAATTGCCTACAACCACAGGTATGCAATGTAGCTGGGTATATTTGTACGACCTTGTAGTAGAGCATTCCAGTTTGTAAAAAAAAAAACAGAACAAAATAAATCTGACCTTTAACTATTAAAAACATCTATTACTTTACAGTTATTTGGTTAACTGGATTGCCCACTACTTTGCATTAATATTGTGTTCAAGAAGGTATTTGTATTATTACTGCTTTAAAAAATAATTAGGTGAAGTTGTGCTTTCCTTCAATGAAATCAGCCCAAAACATTGAAATCAAAGACTTGGCAGGGAAAACATTATCAGATTTCTAAATGACATAGCACATTTTGAAGCAGCACATATTTCTAATCCTGCAAATACACTTGGAAAACATCATTGTGTCTCAGAACAGTATCTGGCATTCACAATACCTGTGCTATGGCCAAGTAAAATAAAACTTAATTATAACTAACTAGAATGATGGGAGGATAAATTTTAGAGGCGTACTTAGGCTCAACCAAAGGAAGAACTACAAGGGAGTTTTTCTCACAAATATGATCTTCTACAGGTGGTAGTGCCATTGTTTGGTGCCCTTGAAATGAGGCAAATGAAGCACAAAAAATATGTTAAATGGAACAGTCCTGCACTCTAAACATACGAAGCTGAGGAAAATTGGGATTGAGCCTGTCAGGTTGATAACACACGGAGACACTTTTGTTTGTGATGTATAGTTTCTTTGAGTTCATTGTATACATTATTCATAAAGACTTCCTTGTTGCTAGAGAAATACCCACATTCCACCTTTTGTCATCTTCATGCCTTAGTGCTGTTCCAACAGCTAAAAGGGGCATTCTGAGAAGGTGAAGATCTTAACTACCAGAGAGCAGCGAATACCTAGGCATCAAAGATGCCTCAGAATTTATAATTATCACTAGATATTTCATTGTTAGTCTGTCACACTACCATTTTAATCGTTTATGTATTACTCTTCTATAAAACATTCTCAATGTTGAGAAGATCAGAAGCTGAACAGCTATCAAAGTTTGGTTTTGTTTGTTATGGTTTGGTTTGGTTGAGATGCAAAGAGGCAAATAAACTTTTAGATGACAAAACAATTAGTTTCAGGGAATAACTTGCCGTAAAATTCAAAAACTTAGTTCTGTATTGCTTAATGAACTTATGGATTTGTTATACTTTGATGACACTGCTTTTCCCTGCTGTATGATTCGAGGGTTATTGAATCTAAGTAGGAACTAATCTGCCTGAAGGTGCTATCATCCCCCAGCACAATTAGTCCAATAACAAATAAGGACCCTGGTTCATCTTGTTGGACAGTTACAATTTTGTAGGAAGCTTAGGAAAAATATCCTATATAGAGATAAAATTGTATAATGTTAAAGAATAACACTGCTCCCCCATTTATGATCACACTATTATGTAAATATATTTGAAAATAAGTGTTTAATTCACATACATGCACTTAAAAATGGAAAACAATTGAATGAAGAAATATTTGTTTTCAGGTAATGATTTAGGGATGCAGTGCAGTGCAGAACTATCTTATATAGTGTCTATCACAGGGCTGTAAAGTTAAAACTGAAAGTAATAAAAGCACTGGAAGAAGTGCTGAGGAGATTTATGCAAAGCAGAGGATAATTTTTCAGCTTTGGTTTAGATGGAGAACAGATGGAGAATCAGTAAAGTAGAGAGATATAAGACGACTGTTCTGTTAAGCACAAGCTGTACAGAAGATTTTTGCACAGTGATAAAGGCATGTGGAAAGATAGAAAGAGTTTGTACTGAAGGAATTGAGTCGGTAGTAGGCTGTGAAAAGGAGAAAAGCATAGACTGAGGAGCAGTCACCGTCCAGAAGTGCTATTCTATAGGGCCAAAATCAATCAGTTTAGAAAAAAGGAAGTTGTTCAAACCACCTAAATTTCATGAAGGCGCTAACCCCCTCTTCTAGGAGCCTTGTTTCATCAGCAGAAAGGAAAGGCTCTTCTGGAAGAATAATCATAGAATCATAAAATGGTTTGGGTTGGAAGGGACCTTAAAAATTCCATCCAGTCCAACCTCCCTGCAATGAGCAGGGACATCTTCAACTAAATCAGGTTGCTCAGAGCCCCATCCAGCCTGACCTTGAATGTTTCCAGGAATGGGGCTTCTTCCACCTTTCTGGGCAACCTGTGCCAGTGTCTCACCACCCTCATTGTATACAATTTCCTTCCTTCTATCTATTCTGAATCTCCCCTCTTTTAGTTAAAATCATCACCCCTCGTCTTATCACTACAGGCCCTGCTAAAATAATGACACTACTGGTACTAGGTTCCTGTCCCGAGTCACCCAGTAGGGCAGCCTGTCTTCTGCAGTTAAGGCAGAGGGAAGCTAGGAAGACTAGGAGCTTGGATTAGAAGTCGAAGCAGAATGACCACATTCAGTATGCCAAACCAGTGGCACTCATAAGGCTAAATGGTGTACCAGCTCCTCCAAAACATTTCCCCTGTGAGGAATAAAGAACATACCAGGAAGTCTAAATTTCCATTTTGATTACTCTGCATCTTTACGCAGCACATCTATATGCACCCTAGTCTATTTTTAGGGGTTGGTATGTCTTTACTTAAAAGTACAATCTTCTTCAAAGCAAAGTTAAAACTCACCTCACATTTTCCACAGCCCTGATGCTAAGCATGTAGCAGTCTGCTTTACTCTTCCTGGTTTCTTGTATTGACCACTCCTTGGGACAATTCTGACCAGAGGAGTTCTATCTGCCAGAGAGGTTTTTTCTTTCCTGATTTTGAAAACAATTATTTGAGAACAATGATTTTAAAAAATACAAAAATTAAATGCAACAAAATGAAAGTCAGCTGAAATTCTGCTGGCCCTTCTATGATGCTGGCTTTGCACGATAAAATATTGCTTTGAGTGTCTTCAGAATAGCAGAACAGTGAGAGAGCACTGCAGGAAGTGTATAAAGTATGCCCGGCATGACCCTCTATGAGTCCTTCCCTTCTTTCCTTTCTACTCCAGAATAATGTTATCTGTACTCATGTGAAAAATCTTAAGTATCAATTTTCTTTAATATGTTTTCTCAGCTTGGACAATGAACGTACTTTCAACCATTTTTACTTTGAGGTTTTTCTGTCTTAACAGAAAACCACAAGTACCGGATCATTTCCCCCTTCCAATATGCAGCTGAAGAGTGCTTCTCTCTAAATCAAGACAGAGCCAGTTATTAAGTAACTCTCTACTTCTTCCTAAAAAAACAACACATAATACCAGATTGCAATTATGAAACAGTTCAGTCCTTTAGACCTTGATTCATCTGACCTAACTTTTAAGCAGGTGAAGTCAGGTGAGGTAAATCCCAGGGGTTATGCAATTTCACACCTGAAAATATTAATTTATTTCCCATTATCCCACACAGAAATTAAGTCACATATCAGTGTTTTATATGTTAATGGTAATTTTATATGTTTAGATATATGTTTATATATTTATATATATGTTAATCATTCGACACAATGGCTTCAATTTTCTAACAGACTGAGGCAATTTCACAATCTTCATGTTAAATGCAAACTCATGTTGCTGAAACTCAGTACTTCCTGCTGAAGCTGTTACCCAACGGACAAGTAGAGGACTGCCATTATCTGCCAGCTAACGACACTGGGTACCTCTCACATGAGTTTCCAGAGCTCTCAGTGTAATTCAGCCTCTGCTTGCAGAGAGCCAATACTGTCCTTGGACTTCACGCTTCCCTTTTCTCTGCTATTATTTGGCACATACTGTGAACAGCCAGGTGTGATTGACTGTTTGGAGACGTGTGGTGCCAGAGTTCAGTACTGGCACAGAAAGATTTCCTGCACGGGAGGTGACATTTGCTGTGTCACACAGACTCGCCAGTTAAAGCCATTAGCTTGCAACAACCTCTGTCCTTTGGCAAGGATCCCTCCCGCTTGTCAGCAGGCACCCTGATACCTCAAGAGACAAGGGAGTAATGCAGCACATCCAAACATCACGGTGTAATACCTACAGACAAGAATGAATCAAAACCCCAGAGAAATGCAAACCATTCGTTCACTTTGGAGGCAGCAGTCACTTCTTTCAAACCAAACATACATAATACATTTCAAACATACAAAAGGCAGTACAGAAAGACACGGCCCACAAACATTATTAAAGAAAATAGTAGAAAATTCACAATAATGTACTCATTTCAGCAATCAAAAAATAAACTTTTGCCATGTGAGAGAAGCCCTAGTGACATTTAGCTGTGGGGTGCTGAGGTGAAGTTTTCCAAAGTGACATCGGTGAAAGGTTGCCTCATTCTCCATTGGACTCCTGTTCATCCATCCTGCAACCACCGGGTGGAAATGACTGCACCCAAAAATGTATATGGCTAAAAAGACCTACCAAAACACTTCTTTCTCAATTCGACCCACAGCTCAGCTGCAAAGCTGTGTCAGCATAGTGGAGAAGGTGTCATCGTTCTTAAGCCACACTAATGAGTTGCTAACATGCCCATAGCTATCATATCTCCTACCTTTTATCTATCACTGAATTCCGTGTCTCTGTAATGATCAATAAATCTCTGCGTAAGTGTAACTCTTCAGTGCATTTTACAATAAGGCTGATTGCATTTCTTTACATTTTACCTACCATAGAGAGCATAACCAACAATTAGCAAACTAGTCACGATGCGATTTGTAAGTATGATGCTAATTGCTTGCATTATCTTTCCCTCAGAAACTTAGCTCACCTAAAAATAAGTTAAATAAGTCAAAAAAAGTATAAGTCAAGATACTGGCTCCACTGCACATCACTGTCAAAATTCCCCTTGAACTTCAAACAAGTCACGATTTCACAACCAGGCTGTAAATACTCTTATGCTCCTGTAATTTGCATACAGCTGTCATCTCCACTTCCACTCTACCTTTCCCTACTAACATTTTATTTAGATATCAATGATGTTGCTATCAACACAAAATGTAGCTGCACTGATCTTCATTGACACGCTGCTATCTCAGAACACTCGTACCTGTTCACAGCACAAAAGGAAACTGTGCCTGGTAACGGTGTGTCTGAAATGCAGGATTAACCGAGGAAGTGCGAAGATCAAAGCGGGAGATAGAATTATCTAGGGCTGAGTTGTTTACTGCCACAAGAAAGGGTTCTCACAGCAAGATTTATAGAGAAGAAGGAGAAAAGGTGTCTAGATATGGTGGCACGAGTAAAAGGGACCTCCAGGTGCCTACTACAGAGATTAAGATTTGAACAATATCTCTGGTGTGATGTAGTTAGGCTGAGGGTCAGGAGGATGGA
>VZRW01001020.1:65899-79861 GCA_013398125.1 Aegotheles bennettii | reverse complement strand
CCTGGCCATCTGAACCGAGACACCACCATACATCTGCTTTTTTATTTTATTAATCTTTTTCCATATTCACAAGCTTATCAGAGATCAAGAAATGTTACCCAGTTCCTAGTTCGTACTCTAGCTCTCTTCATAAAAATAGTGCATATGCCAATGAAAAAGAAACTGTGAAAAAAAGCTTATGTCAATTTCCTTTCCTTCCTTGAAATGGCCCTGAAAACCCACTTGTTCTGGGAAGTACTTCACATCTGTCACTGGGAAGTAGATGTCTGCCTGGCTTGTGCTTTATTTGTTTGTGTGTCTTAAATTGGAAGTTCTTTGGCCAGCAGGTCTGCTAACCACTTGGTATGCTTCCTTTATTGGAGATGGCTGTGTTAACACTAATAGCACTACTAGTACTGTCTTGTTCTGTGTCAAAGAGAAGATAGCAACAAGCTGTAAAACTGCCAAATAGTCTGCTTCATTATGTTCTTTTAATGTGACTTTCCAGCAATCAAATCACAGCAATCATGCTCCTGTAATGACAGTGGTGAACAGCAGTCATGACACCAGCGATGGTAATGACAGTATCTGAGATTTATTTTTTTCCCAGTAACAGAAAGCAGTAGCAATTAATTTGGCAGTTTCTTACTGAGCAGTTTCTGTTTAAGTTATCCCCACAGCTTACTTAGGCAGGGTAATGGTGGAACTGCGCTGCTTTACTCCACACAGGAGGTAGCTTAGTAATTAGACAAAGAAAAATGTCAAAGGAACTAAGTCCTGTGCTTGTTGAAGTGAAAGAAAAACCTTTCTGGCTTTAACGGAGAAGGATAAAGTCTGTGGAATGCAACCTACAACTTTGAAACAAAGTCATTAATTATAAGGCATTCAGCTATTTCTCCTCATACTGGCATGCTTTTTATACATCAGAATTATTTTCAGGATTGTGGCAGGGGAAAATATCAAGCCTTTTACTTTGATTGTAATGTTGGATATTTTCAGACATTGGTAGCACTTGCTACCAAAATCTGTATGATTTCCCAGTGTTTGGTTATGGCTTTGATCATGACGTCATCTAATGAAACATTATACCTTCTTTGGCTGTGTTTCCTATGGCACATAGGAAAAGGAACAGCCAATCTGAGATGGCAAGAGAGTCTTAACAGACAAAATACCCAAATTATTGATTAAAATAATTGATTAAATGTAACATTTTAAACAATGGAGCACTACTGTATTAAAGTGTGAAGCAGATGCTGCGGTACATGCCCAAAGCATATATTCCATGTATGGAAATGGGTAAAGAACACAGCTGTTTATGAGACAGATCAGAGGTATTACTCCAGTCATCTAATCAGATTTCCCAAACAGTATTACTCTGTGATAACTACATTAAAGCCTTAATTACAGAGTGACACTGTAGATAATTCAATGTAATTCCAAAACACCTTGCAGCAAGACACGTCTCTGTTGACATCAACTAAGGAAGCTGTAACAGTGACTTACTGTTGTATAAAACTGCTAAGAATAGTACTTGATGATTCCCAATAAGTTATTCAACCTTTGGCTGATGACTGTCTGCTTCAAAATACAGGACGTTTCCCTCTGGAAGGGAAGGAGGTAGTTGTGCATCATGTTCTTGGAATGGGTTGTAAACTGGAAGGGTTATAACTACTTTACAAATTGCAGGCCAGTCGGATTATCTTTTGATAAGTCCTGACATGTTCCATCCATTTCCATCATGCCACTGAGGCTCTTGGTGACCACACAGTTGCTGATAGTATAGCAATACTACTTGAGAGACACCTTTGCTACAACTATGCACATCCCCTTCTGTATTAGTCAAGGCTTGCTTGGGGGAGGTACAAACTTATGCCTCTTGTGCTACTTGCAGACTTTAACTTTTACTGCTGATCTTTTTAACCATGTCTCCAGAAGCAGTAACAGCTTGGGCTCAGCATCATGCCAATCTGGCCTTTTCAACCTTGACAGAATGCTGCCTACTAGTTTAGGCTGTTGGGCAGTCCCTCTTGCAGCCTGTAGCCCAGGCTACCGCCTGTGTTTCCCAGCAGGTAGGTGCTGTTTTAGAAATACTAGGTACATGTAGTCACAGCTTCACATGCTTCCCTGTCAACCTGCTTGGTCTCAGCAAGAACAATCTTCTGAGCATGCACGATATGTGGCACCCTAATTTCTCTCTGCGCATTTTTCCTGTGTACTTATCCCCTACTTCTTTGTACAGTGCCACATAGGACAAAAGTGCTGTGATTTTACATAGGCTATGCAACCCAGGGGAACACCCGCTGCTCTGCTTGTGCATCCTCAGTGTTCACCATGCAGAATTTCCTGTGCAGTTTATTCCTGTTGTATTCCTCTTGTACAGATCTCATTCTTACACACTCAGGAACCCGGGGGGCGGGATCTCACCTTGGGCACCAAAGCACTGCAAAATGAAAGGAATCACTACCCTGAAAATTCCCATCCTTCTCTCTCATAAACAGCTGCGTCACCAACAGGACCAAAAGATTCACTCCTCAGACAGAAGCTGGGAGAGAGAAGGAGGCAGCCATGCCAGGACTCTACAGAGGACCAGGAGGACCAGCAGTACCTGGGAAAATGTGTGCAGGGCCATGGCGCTTGCAGCCCACCATCTAATGGTCTTGCTGTCCAGAGGACTCTGCATTAGAAAAAAATACAGAATCAGTACCTTCATAACTCAGCTGTTATTTCAGGGAGCGTGGTAGCTAATTATGCTGTGTTTTGACTTTGAATTGGATTTTTAAGGAGCGCATTTAGAAATGCAGAAGTTCACACCTTACCACACAGAATGTAGCTTGGTGGCCTCATAAGTCCTTCTGTGTTCAAGTAATGAGGCTACACGAGTACTATTCCAGAAATGTTGTCTCCAAACAGATTAATACTTTCAAATTACCTAAAACTATGTCACTCTACCAGTAGCACAGCCTCTGCTGATAAGTTGCACCTGATTACTGGGATAATGGTCTAATGCTTTTCCAGAGGACATTAAATGATGCTTATATTGAGATTAAAAGTGGATTTTTCCTCCTTTATTTTCCCGGCTATGTTTAATTTCTGTGTTAGGAAAATGATGTTCTCCTCTGCCAAAGTTTTGCTCTGCCAACAAAGCTGCTACTCTCCTTTGTGACATTCAGTACCTTGCTTATTAATATTTGACAGTCATGAGATTTATTGGAAAATGTGTTAGACAAAATATTCCAGGAACACTATGCTCTGTATCAACTAGTAAAATTACTCTATGCCAATTACACTTGCTGAGCATTTGGGAAATGTAATATGGCACTAAATGCTTTTGAAATTTTTATCCAAGACTAGGGGAGGGAAAAAATACAAGCTTGGAGTATCTCAAAGCTACCTTTGTTTTCATAAATATGTTCTGTATTTCCAAGTAGGTAAGTTTTTTCTGGTAGGCTAGATTGCCTTCTAGGTACTCCCATGCACTTGTGCAAAGGTGTAAAGGCCACCTCATTCAAACATGTATTTTTCATAATCATCTTGTATATAGCTTATGACCTCACAAGAAGGAATAAAGATGAAAATCAAGCACAAGTTACTGCCCAGATTTGTTTCCTTGGATACCAAAATACTGTGGATTACAAGATGTATCATTAAAATTATTATAATTTTAACCTCTTTTCACCATGTTCACATGCTTTTCCAAATTACAAACCTGAGATTATGTGTTTATCTCAATGTGTGGCAATGAAATACCACTGATTAGAAGGGCATCAGTTTAAGATGAGTTCATTTTGTTTATACTGGTAAGCAGAGGGGAAAAGACATTTTTTGAGGTTCTGCCCTCGGGTGTAACATATAAATTCCTTCTACTTCACTGAGAATGCCATGAGTATATCAAACAGGAAAATCTGACCTTCGTTTTCTGAAGAATCAAACTCAAAATTATTTGTTTTACCTCGTGTGCATGTCACCACTTAGGGAGTCTGTATGATACAGTAAAATTATAGTTTTACACATCTGAAAACAGGATTTAGGGCTTGCTGCACATGCATGCCATTACAAGCACCTGCAACTAATAACCAATAGTTTTTCCAAAAGAAAAGAAAAAGAAAAAAAAAAGACTTGAAAATATGGAGAAATATTTAACACGTCCTTTCAACAGTTTAGCAGAGAAATAGGTTTTTAAGCTTGATTTGAACTTTGTCCAGGTTTTGAAGAGAGCAGCTCTTTGCTGACAAGGTCTGAGTTGGGAATGCTGGGAGAGCTGTCTTGCTGTCAAAACGCAGCTGGAATGGAACTCTCTCTTCACTAGGTAGAACTTAATACCATTAAGGTTCTGGCTAATTATATAATCATATAGCTCTTAAATACAGGCAAGTCTCATACTGTACCGAGGTACAAGATTAGATGTACAAGGTGAGCGGGTTCAAGCCTTTAATCAGCAATCATTCCAGCCTTTCTAGTTCCTTTTCAATTTTCTTAATTTCTTTGCATCTATCTAGATACTGTATTTGTCCTATGAGAGGCCTCCACATTCAGAAATAAATGGGTTTTTTCCTTTGTCATGTAATTTGAACTTAGTACCTGCCAAGTGTATAGCAGGTATGAACCAGCAGGCTGAAATCATTCCAGCTTCTGTGCAGTTGAGGAGCTGTGGAATGGAAGTGCTATGCCATGGATATCAGGGACAAAGATACTTGATTCTGTGTTTATTTTTCCCTATCAGGGTACCTATACTTCTTTTTCTTTCTGTCCCCCAGACTCTTCTACTTCCATTTTTACTTTCCCTAATACTATTTTCTCTCTTACTTATTTGCCTAACCTCGTCTGTCAATTCCCCTTTTGTTTATAACACAGGTCTGTCTAATATTTATGGCCAGTACTATAAAATGTGGGTTAATAATGCAATTGGGTAAAACTGACACACAGACAAATGGGTACTTTTACTCAATTTTAAATAATAACTTATGAAAAACTCTTCAATTTTCACATTCTTTAGATATGATGACAAAGCAGCGATAAAAGATAAAATGTGTACGCATTTTTAAAAATGCCTAAGGGAGTCACTTGTCAAAAGATTTGTCAGATGTTGAGTAAGCTTTTAAGATGGTCCTAGGGCCACATTTCCTTGACTTTTTCCCAGTTTAAATGATCAATTTATTACTGACATTACTTAAATCCTCTAGGGTGATATCACTAAGGCAGAGGCATACTGGTACAGATTCCTCTGACTCTGTCTTTAACATGTCTGCATAAATAAGAAGTTCTACTTCTGACTGTTTGTGTAAAGCCAACAGGTACCTTCCATTCTAAACAGTAAATAATAAAAATTTTGGTCCACTATTTTTCTGAAATTCTATCAAATGAAAACTTACTGAATACTTAAATTGCAATCTTGTAGATTTAGCCTTCAAAGACTTATTTGATGACTAATCTCTCTCACAGAAGAAGACTGGGGAATGGAAGAAAATGCATTTAGAGAGTATAGTAATCAGGGCCCTTATTTCTGTATTCAAGATTTTCAGATGTGACAAAATCCATAATAAGGCTAAATGTTGGATTTTGCATTTGAGTCTCTGGCTTGTCTTAAAGATACAAAAAATACTTATACAAGGTGCCTGGCTAGTAACAACAAAAAGAAAAATCTAGATCAAATTCATCACAGCTTATATTCGCTATACTTATGTTTGTGGTAGCTTCACAGAACTCCATTTGCTTTTGGGTTTGTTCCTACCAAAATAATTGAGGATTTTGCTTTCAATTTCAACAGCAGTAGAATCAAATCCTTATTGGACTGAAAAAGTCCACCAAGAGAATAATAAGACTTTTCAATCCTCCCAAATTTTTCTTTCTTTTTTTAAAAAAATAAGTTATTTCTGCTTTGCAATAGATGTCGTGGCACATAACATTGTTCCAGTCCCACTCAGACATTTGCTGAAAAACTTGGAAGGTAATTGAGCCAGACTCTCCAAGAATTTGTCAGTGTGCCAAATGTGAACTGTCATCAAAAAATATTCTACCCATCAAACAAATTGCTGACTCAAAACATGTCAGATTGCACTGCGGGTAAGACAAAGTTATGTTTCCATTTAAAATGGTGATGCAATCCAAACACAGTTAAGGAGGGGAGTTTACAAATTGCAATAGTAATCTCACAATCACTATGAAAGTGAAATAACCTATAACAAGGTCAAAGAAGCAATCAGAAGCACAGAAGCCGTTGCTTACTTCAGCAATTGCTTTCAATATACGAAATGCTCATAAATAAAAGTTTATGACAATGTTCTGACTCTGGGTATTTTTTTTTTTTACCTTCAGTTGAGTATTTACAGTAAGGTTTTATGGACTTCCTGTGCTAAAGGACTATCATAAAAATATTTAAGGAATGACTGCATTTAAACAAATAAACTTCCTAAGCATGTTTTTTTGTGGGGATGCTAAGAGATGAAATGTCTACTACCTAGACTAATCATGGGAAGAATTGCAGGTACTTCATGATAACAAATATGGTTTATATAACTTCTTTTTGACCTTTTCATTTGTCATGGGAATGCATACCGTCCTATTGACTGCCAGACATGAAATCATCACAGCAACAGGGGCAGTGCTATCAAATATAAATATAAATTGAAATGACAATATGGAATAGTCTGAAAATACATTAAAAGAAATTGATGCTCAAAGTACACTGTAGTAAAGTTGTAGACAACAAACAAAACTAAAATCCTGTTGCCTTAGTCACTACAGAACTGAAAGTAAAATACCTCATCCCCTCTCTTAAAAGATCAGACAGTATTAAATGGCTAATAACTTAAAGGTAAGTAAATGTGGAATTTCAGCCTACTGACCTAAAAGAAGTAAACTAACTTACAACTCAGAAAAAACAACCACTAACTCCATGCCCTGTTTCTCATTGTCTGGCAAGCATCTTTCAGCTATCACACTGATTTTCATTTATAGACTTAAAGATTGGACTTAAAATAATCCATTTTCCTATGGATTTCATATGGGGCACTTGAGTATACAATTGATTAGATGCCTATAATAGGAAAACATATATTGTTAAACATGTTAACTGCTCTGTCTCATGTTTTTAATTATTTCAAGGTTAAGCAAGTAAAAATTTCTCTACAGTTCTGGGAACACAATCAGCAATGCTGAAGAACCTAACATAATGTTAAGTACATCCTAAAAGGTTAAATGCTTGGTTTGGATTAATTGTCCATTCGAATGAACACCAAATCAGACCAAGACAATGACCTGTAACCCCCCCAAAAATAATTTTGAGATGTTTTTATATATATAATACCACAGATTTAGCAACCCTATGTATGAAAAGCTATACACGGCGGAACTTCAGGTCGTGATGTTTCAAGTAATAAAGCACTGCAGGTTCTCTATGCCTTTGGGAAGAGCAGGTGTGCTGCATCATTGCAACTTGATTTTGCAGCTGTCATGGCCAGGAAGTTCTCTGTATGAAATCCAGCTTTTATACAGTGCCTGGTAGTTAACAGCAGGGATTTTAAGATTCTTAAGTGGAAGCTGGCAAACCCTTTTTAATAGTAAAAGTAATAAGCATTTTGGCTTCTGATTATTAATATCACTTTAAGTAAGCAAGTGAAATACTGACAGGACGTGTTTCTAAGTGCAACATTCAAAGAAAGGAGCCACAATGAAAAAGTCTCTTGGCTAGTTCCCATTTGGCTATTTATCACTGCTCCACCCAGAAAGCCAACATGGTTTATGAAGTTTAAAAGTAAAACAAATAAACTTGCACACCTTTAGCCTACTAGAGAAGAGAATATGTGTGCTTCATAGAAGAATAGGCAACAGTTGCAGGAATCCACAACATTTAACTTTGAGAGATTGTATTTCCACAAATCAAAACAAAACCCGAAATATCTGGTAACTATTTACAGTTAGAAATAGCATCCAAGGAAAACGTGAGAAGAACATAGGAATCAACTGAAAAAATCAGAAACATTAAGGAAAGCAAAAAGAATTCAGATGGAAATAATTGCAAAACTTGAAATATTTGTGATAAATAAGTGAAAAAAAAACAGTGATGTAAGTTTTTCAAGGTTTTATGTACATCTTTTGAAGTATTTCTACTGGAAATTAATTCTTCAGTGCTCTATATGTAGGAGTGCGACTATGGTTTTGTTTCAAAGACTTGTCTTGCATTTGTAACAACTATAAAGATTAATCCATTTTCTGTTTCACAAAAGCAGTTACAGTTCAAGAGAGAAACTTCAAGAGTCTATAGGCACATATGATGAGAAGCTCAACATTATTTCTGACTCACTAAACACAGGTGATATATTCACCGTGGTTTACCTAAGCTAGTGATATAGCTATCAGACCTGTACTGAAATACCAGCTGGAATTCAAGCATGCTTCTCCACTGTAGGAATCTGACTTCACCCCACTGGAAAAAGAGTATCTTTCAGACTACTCACGTACAAAAAGCTCTTGCAAATTCAGGCTTTAGCAATGTGGTAGCAGCTCAGTAGCAAAGTTTGCACTGATCTTGATTGTGGAAGATTACTAAAATTAATAATATTGGCTATTTGATAATAATGACAATCATATTCCTCCTGACCAATTATAAATGTTGTTTGAAATCTACCTGCATTCCCATGCATGGAGTTAGAGCCTATCTGTGGGAAGCCCACAGCAGGTTAGTGGGGCTGTATAAACAAATGGGAAATCAACTGTACAGATAAGCATTGAAAGTCATCGTATGTTAGTATGAAGCAGAAAACAGCCCTTTCATTGCTAACAGAACTCAGTGACAGTCACTTTGTTGGGACAGAATTTTTGAAGCAAAATAACCTTGCCCTGAGGTACGCATGAACACCTAAATTCTTATTTGACTGAGCCTATATATGCATTTACAGAAAATACTAATTAGAGAGGTGAAAACCTTACTGAAAAGACATTAACTTCTATAACCAAGCCAGTAGCAAGTGAGAGACCTCTGTTATTTTTGTCCCGTGTAGCTTAAGGAAGTCAGACAACTCAAACATTACATACGGGTGAGAGAAACAAGTTTTCTGTTCCTTACAGATACTCGTAAAAATTGTCTTCTACTGCCCTGGCAGCTCTTTTCTCCTGATGGTATAATTCACATCAAATGAAGACAGCTTTTCTTTTAATGCATAAAGAACATGAATGAATTTTGGAAAGGAAGAGCACTAACAAGAATGTGATCCTATCATATTTTTTCTCTCCCACCTCTGCTTTAAATGGAGCAGATACAGGTTTCTTAATAGGTGTTTTTAGGTGAAGGGCACCCAGCTTTTACAGACATGCAGGCCTATTGCCTATCAAATTTTCCAGGCCTCTTCTTCGAACTCATCTTCAATTTTCAGCTACAAACAGATGAATTACAGTCATGAGTGTATTAAATACCCACAAAGGGAAACAAAATTTAAACTTTTCTCCACATGTTAATGCAATCAAGAAACAGCTATTGTTTTCTTTTCTCTTAAAGTTGTTCCTAAATAATATTTGAATACCAATATACAGTGATAACACAGAGAAGCTCAGCAGAAATGCTGCATCAGAAATTACACTATTATTTACAGCAAAACTAATGGGTTAAAGAAAAAATTTTCTTCTAACACAGTCCTTTATAGCAGTGTTTTCAGGAGATATCCCTATCAGAAGTATGACAAACACCTGCAATTATGTCATAAGTGCAACTCAGGAACGTACACTCAAAACTTTATCTGTAGTCCTTTGATGACCTTTGCACAGGGACACCAGGGTCTCATTACCTTTGGCAGTCTTCTGTTCAGACATCAAGATCTGAATGCAGAGAGCTCACTGAAGGACAGAACACTTGCAAAAAATTTTGAAGCATCATGATAGATGTGCTGCTACTCTGTTATTACATGTTTTCCAGACACACATTTTCACTGGATGAAGTCACAAGAAGATTCAGCCACTCCCAAAGAAATTCTCCTGAATATTCTGGATTTGAAGGTGAAGGAGGAGAAGGAATTCTGAATGCTATACAAGCTTCTGTTTCCTGTGCCCCTGCTTTTGTTTGTTCTCTGTTATGCTTATTATTTTGTTCTTTCTTTTGTGATTAGGAACAATTATTAGAACATTTTTTAGCATTTTCCACTAATATAAAATTCACAGTAGTGCACACTTACTCATTTCACACTTCAGAGCAGCAGCTTGTCAACTACAGAATGTTTGCTTGATTGCTCGAACAGTCTAACACAGCATCTCAAGCAGCATTAGAAAGTCACAGTCTGCCTAATTATCACCATTTAGAGATAGTGCTGAAAGATATTGCTTTTGGAGCCCTTGCTGTGTAACTGTGTTAGTACCGCCTTTTTTCTGGGCTAATTAAGTTGCTAATGCAACACTATTGTACCTGGTACCAGAGTTCCCTTCAGCATATTTGCATAGCACTGCACTATGCCCTGCAGACAGACCGCAGAAGCGAGCTTTAACACAACAGCATATACTAGCATTTGCTTTTCCATATGATGATGTCATACTATAATAGAGAAATACAGTGGAACTCTGTTCCTATGCAGCTACAAAGGAACGTGTCTGGCAAAAAATATGGGCTTGGTCCCTACCTCCATCCAGCAGCGGAGGCTTCTCAGGGTTTAGAGCTCCTGTTTAACTATGGAAAAAACCCATGTTTTCTTGACCTGTTACTAACTACTCATGGCCACACTTTGAAGAGATTTCTGAAATGAGTGCAATAAAACTTGCATGTAACCAACTGCATACGCAAAAGTCAGCTGTAATTTCTTGTTTTGAAATACGAAAATACCACACTGACACATGAGTAATGCACTTCTGAATACTCTTAGAAATGGAATTTTCTCATCCTCAGTGATGTGAGCATGAGTTTATCAGTAAAATGGTACCAAAACCCATTGAAATGCACTGCACCTCTTAGTTAAATTCCCTGACGTGAACCCTGAGTTCATTTTTCTCTAAAGATGAGACATTCTTTGAAAGGAAAAACATAAAACGGCATTGAAGGACTTAGGAACAAATGTCTCATTATCAGAGGGGGCAGAATCCCAAACATGGGAGAAGGCAACTCTCTACACGGAAGATGTTACACTAGTATTAGATTTCCCTGAAAGATTACGTGGGTGACTCTATTGTCAGAGAAACCTGAAGCATGCTCTCAGAGTAAAGTCTACTTTGATTCAGTATCTCAAAGAGAATGCATAGCGTTCAGAAGGAGAAAGCCACAAACACCAGAAGAAACCTGCAGGGTGCATGCTACAGGCTAGTACCTGCATGTTCATTTGTTTTGTGCAATCATTGTTTTTGTAGAATTTAAAGATGCAAACATTTATACTACTTTGTGTTCAAATGAAACTTTCATTTTCCAGGTTGCTTCAGATATGAAGCGGAATTCCTATACTCCAATAACACAGCTTATTGCAAATTAATGAGTGTATCATTAGTGAACACGGAAAATCTTTACAAATACAATCTCAGTTTAAATCAAATGCTTCTTTAAAATAATTTTCTTTAATTCAAATCATCCTTTTATCTAAGATGACATTCTAAGGTCCTTGCAATGTTATTTTTAAAAGCATGAAACTAGAAGACTAGTCAATAAAAACATTCAGACACTTACTATAATGATTTACTAATTTCTTCCCCTCCTCTGAGGATTTTGCACCAGGTTGCATCTATATCCTCTAAGCAGTAAAATCAACAGGAAAAGAAAATACTGCTTTAGAATTTCTTCATGACTGTTCTTCCTAGGGACCAGACCACTTCAGATTCAGGTCCTAAACTGTGAAACAGTATCCATGTCATCTAGTTTTTGACAACTAGGAGAGCTCAACACTGCTCAGTTTTCAAGTGAACGTGTAGCAAAACTTAATAAAATTAGTTAAGTGCCAGAACTTTGTATGTTTTCTGGTTAGCAGTGCTCTCATTTTAACTCATCCAGACACTTCTCCCCCCTTCACTTTTCTAAGAGTTTTTACAACCTCTTTTCTCTTACATGTAATTTCCCCTGTGGATCTGGTTTAGATTATCTAACCATCTTCAAAAAAACAGGAAATAATGGCAACATTCAGACTGGAAGTCCTCTCTACATGTTATCAGCACCATACATGCATGCTCTGCAGCCTCCTAGTTAGAAGAACAACCAAAGAAACCCAGCTTACCGCAGAACTGTTCACAAAGCAGAACAATAGCAAGGATATGTAGGTGGCTAAGAGGACGCAGTCATGGATGAGCAATCCAGAAAGACTGAATGTATTTGTAAACTTGGCTGGACTGCAGAAAGTGATTCAGGGAGGAGACAGTTTCCCCATATTTCATTGGTTCCAGAAAAGTGCACCTGTTCCGTTTAGAATAATAATATCAATATCAATGGTACAAAGACCACAGTTTTGTCCTAAGGAAGGGGTCATGATGACTGATTTGTCAACTTGTGGACAAAAGGGGGGATTTCCCCCATTATTTCAGCACAAAGAAGAAACAAGGAAGAAACTTTCTCCTACTTTAGGATGCTTTTTGTGGAGGAAGAGGAATTGGGGCTTCTGTCTGCTCTCCTTATCGGGCCTGGGACTTGATGTTGCCTGTCTGCTGCATATAACCAGTGTCACTGCTATCTGCAGTTTTTCTTAAAACTTACTTTGCAAGAGTTCTGTAAGATAGTTCAGTCTTGTCAGTGGAGGTGAAGCATAATGTGAAGCAGACCACCTTAATGATCTGAAAGGAAATTCTGAGAAGCCCTGACTGGCGGTATTTGATTGTTCTCCTTCATCTTACAAATATTCATATCACCACGAGCTGGTCAGTGCTGCAGATTTTGAATACATTAAGTATCATTCACTCTAAAGATTCAGAAGTAAGCCAGATGGCACATCTGACTTCAGTGTATATGAGCCACTGTACTACTGGTGTGAAAAGCAGAAATTGAAGCACCAGGGGATGAGAGTGGAAGCTAGCTTACCAGAGATCTCTCTTGCAGCTCTGACCTAGGAAAGCCATCGTCATTCAAGCGGTGTGACTGTTGCACATGGATCTGAGTAAACATACGATGTAGTTGCTTTGCTATCATTTGTTATAAACACCATGGCAGACAAAAAAACAGAATGAAGGACCTTTACCAAAATGTAACAAAATAGAAGTAGCACATTGAAATGCTATGTGATTTCTTTAACACGCACACACATACAATAGTGCCTTCTGCACTTGGAATTCAATGTGTATGAGTCAGCATATCCAATATCAGTAATTACAGCCATAAATGCACAGCTATTACGCACTTATCTTGTGTAGCTTGGGAGTAGTCTATTATACCAGGAATAAAAAAGTCCTGAGCAGATGCTATGGACTTGTAACCATGCGCAAGCAGTGAGCAGGCACAGCCACCTGTGCAGCCTCGGGTCACACAGCAGGCCAGCCCCAGCACTCTGCCCCTCGAGAAGAGCCCAGGCTCCTGTAGAAGAGATGTTCCCTTGAACAGAGCGGTGTTGTGGATGAGGTCCTCCCAACCCCCGTTTTCTTCAGTGGGAAATCTTTGCACGTGTGTTCTCCCAGCTTCCTTTCCACATTCATTCATCTACACTGATTTATAGCTTTCCTCACAGTCCTCCTCCTCAATGCCTCCCCGAGGCCTGCAGAACTCACACATGGAAAGTACATGATGTTGGGGGATTGGTAACTTGGGCTGGGTGAGGGTTCCCAGGCAGACGCTGCAGTGACAGCTCTTGCACGGTCCCACCCAGGGGGTGCATGTCTCCTGGTGGCCACCCCGAAGCAGTTTATAGGAGAAGCATTGCTTGGAATCCCGGAGAAACGAGAGGCGGGGTCAGGCAGGAGCAATGCGGGCCCTGACCCCGGGGTCCCAGCCAGCAGAGACACAGCCCTTCCTGCCAAACACGGGCCAACAGGTGCTGCCGCATTTCAGAGCGCCGCCACGGCCCGGGACATCAAAGCAGCTCACAGCCCCCGGTGACCCCGCAGCCCCGG
>VZRW01001020.1:23248-64915 GCA_013398125.1 Aegotheles bennettii | reverse complement strand
GAGGCGGCTGTCCCGGAGCAGCGATGTTCCCGGCGCACGGCTCGGGGTCAGGGCTGCGCCGGGTTCGTTGGGTTTCGCCCTCTCCTCTCCTTTCTGATGCCGTGGTTCGTGCTGTTGCCCTGGGACACTCTGTGGATGTTGTCTTAGCTCTCTCAAAGGAAACGTAAATGTTCTTGCTTCATGTCGCTTCTAAAAGGATATTGCTTAAGGTGAAAAACAGTAGGTTTGTTCCTCCGATTTTGTTACAGTTATGTCTTTATGCAAGTGTTCCGAGCTAACTTTTGGCTAATGCGAGCTGGAGGGCTCAGATCAAAATTAAAACCACAGAAACCGTTCCTAAAATGAACCTAGCGTAAGGGGAATTGGCAGTTTGGGAATTAGTGAACGTATACTGTAGCACCCACTGCTTTTTTTATGTCTCAACATAAATTTATAGGATGTTTATCCCAAGTAGAGATACTTCTTAATGAAGTTCATTAAATGGTCTCTCAAAAATCTTTGATCTTCAAAGCAAAGAGTACAGTCTGATGAATGCCTCATGTAGTTGTTACTCCAATTCTTCTGGGCCCTAAAAAACTTAAATAATTCTTAATTTTTCACATTTCTTCTTCCACCCACCCAGATACTTTCTCACATCCTTAATGTACTTTTTAGCCTTCTAGTAATCTCAAAATTTACTCACAAGAACCAAAACTGAACACAAATATTTAAATCTCTTTTGTTTTCAAAGGTCATTTCTGGTAATTCGTATGTTCAGAGAATAATAAAACATGATTGTAAAAATGTTCCCCCTCACTCTTTTTATTTTGCTGTATTTCATCTCTTTCCTGTATTCTTCCCCTCCCCCAGTTAGATAAAACAGAGGATGGAAAAATCATATTCTAAGTTTGGGAATTGATCCTTAAGCCATTAGAACCAGCAGGAGGTTTCTTTCACTGAGTTCAGTTGGTGCTTGTTTAGGGCTGTTTATAATCTTTAGTTATGTATTTAGGTCTTCTTGATATCAGGAGAATTGAAACACGCGCCTAAAAATAAGCATATGCTTATATGGTTTGCCGTAACAGTGTGTGCTTGTGGAATGGTGTTGATCTTTTCTGTTTTTCAGTTTTGTCTCTTATCTAGCCTGTAACTGGCTAGAGGATTTCAGGTTTTGCTTTTGACACCAGCAGAATGGGCTGGAAACTGTAAAAAATACTTTCTCTGTGGCTCGCATAATGGGGTCCGTACAGTTTTGAGAATGTGCTTACTAATTTCTGTGATTCTGTGATTCTGTGCTGGAGAGTTGGGCGGGGAGAAATTTAATGAAATTCAACAAGGGCAAGTGCAGAGTTTTGCATCTGGGGAAGAACAACACCATGCACCAGTACAGGCTGGGGGCTGACCTGCTGGAGAGCAGTGTAGGAGAAAGGGACCTGGGGGTCCTGGTGGACAGGAGGATGACCATGAGCCAGCAATGTGCCCTTGTGGCCAAGAAGGCCAATGGCATCCTGGGGTGCATTAGAAGAGGGGTGGTCAGTAGGTCAAGAGAGGTTCTCCTCCCCCTCTATTCTGCCTTGGTGAGGCCACATCTGGAGTATTGTGTCCAGTTCTGGGCCCCACAGTTCAAAAAGGACATGGAACTGCTTGAGAGAGTCCAGCGCAGAGCCACAAAGATGATTAAGGGAATGGAACATCTCCCTTATGAGGAGAGGCTGAGGGAGCTGGGTCTCTTTAGCTTGGAGAAAAGGAGGCTGAGGGGTGACCTCATCCATGTTTACAAATATGTAAAGGGTGAGTGTCAGGATGATGGAGCCAAGCTTTTGTCAGTAATGACTAATGATAGGACAAGGGGCAATGGTTTTAAACTGGAGCATAGGAGGTTCCATGTAAATATCAGGAAAAACTTTTTCACTGTGAGAGTGACAGAGCACTGGAACAGGCTGCCCAGAGAGGTTGTGGAGTCTCCTTCACTGGAGATATTCAAAACCCGCCTGGATGCGTTCCTGTGTGATGTACTCTAGATGACCCTGCTCTGGCAGGGGGGGTGGACTAGATGATCTTTCGAGGTCCCTTCCATCCCCTTAGATTCTGTAATTCTTGTGGCTGTATGTGTGCAGTGTCTGCTCGATGTGTTTATGGTCTGTGTAACCAAGGCACGTTAAGTGTGTTGGCTTCCTCAGCTACTTTGGGATAGAAGCTGGCAACAGCATTTCCTTAGGACCTAAGCAGCTGTTCCTAAGGCACTGCCTCCCCTTCTACCCCCAGCCCTCGTTTGGTTTTAAGGGGAGATAAGAGCTAGCACAGCGTCTGTGCAGCTTTCAGCACCCTGCAGGATACGGTGCTGTTGCTGAGAGCCTGCCCGAGCATTTGTCTTACACAGTGATTACAGAACCTGTGCTTGTTGGTGTTGCTGTGTGGTTACTTTGGTTACTGCTGGTAATTATATGGTGCTATAGTTGAAATGTATATTCTGTGGAAGCTGAAAAAGCAAACTTCACTAATCAGGTGAAATAAAATGTGTGCATAAGAGCATATGGATGAGCAGGTTGGTGTAATGTTCAAAACCCCGTATTGCTTAGAACTGAGTAGCAAACTCTGCACAAGTTAAGTGAAATGAAATGCTTTTCTAAATAAAGTCCTGATGACAGTGCTAGGTGAGGATTGGGAAGTGGGTCCTCAAGCCTTTCCTGTCATCCAATGTTAGGTACAGCTTGGACCATTCTTCATCTTCTAAGTGTAATACATGTTTGAATCAATTTTGTACTGTATCTGCTTGTTGTGAGCCCGCACCACCGGTAGTCTGAACTTTGTTTTCCCATAATAGATCAAGTGTCTGATTTGTCATTGCAGAGTCCTGCTGTCGTTATGAGGTCGTGCGTCTTGTCTTATTCTTCACATTTGTACAGTCCAGAAAGAGCTTTTTTGTCCTTCTGTCTGAGGAAGAAACTTCAAGTCTTCCCTCAGTGAACTGGAAATCCCATCTTTTACCTTCCCTCTTCATTCTCCAGTTGTGAACTGGAAAACCGTATCAGCCTGTTGCAAGGTACCATTTTACTGTTATTTTCCTCCTTGCTGTAAAACTAGCTCTTTTATTTGTGATCAGCAAAGTAAGGGGAAGTTGCAGGTGTTGCAAGTGTCTTGTGTATTTTAACCATTGTCCAGATGTGCTTGTGTTTTGTATTTTGAAATATGAGCTTTTTAAAAACTAAAGTAGTAAGCTAGGATTAGTTTCTTCAGTCTGTCACAGCTATGATCTGTGTCATAGTCAAGGCGTAAGTTGTTTGTAATACTTGGTGTGGTGCTGTGTACATGCATAGTCACAGGACGCTTCTGTCTACTATAGCAGGTGCTGGATGATGGCCATTTCAACCGTGCTTATTTTTATTGCTAAGTCTTTGAGCTGGAGATTCATGTCTTGTGTGACTGCATGCCACCTGGTCAGCCCCCTGTGTTTGTTACCCTGTGGTTTTTGTATGATCCATGTTACTGCAGTGTTTCAAATTCTGTGAGTAGTGATAGACCTTCTAAAATGTCTGTTTGAGGCTGGGGAACACCCAGGTTACACACCCTGGAGCTGAGACACAGAGGCTGAAAAAATTCATCCAATACTGTGTAAGAAGTCTGTGTCTACAGGTCACAGCCCAGTGTTAATAAGATTATTTTTATCTTCCCTTAGTGGAGACCAATTAATTGTGAATCATAAAACTCATCCAATGAAAAAAGTACCAGGGATCTGAAATAAGGTTCAACGTGGCTCATTTTGTCTCTGTGTAGACTTACCGAATTGCAGTTTTCTGGCTCATGAAGATATAAATTGGAAAGCCTGTCTCGGTGTCCTTTGACTGGAGCTGCTAGTTTATGATAAGATTTATATTAAGTATAATGGACACAAATATGGTTTGATTACACAAATACTTAAAAAACTGAATACTGTTCATGGTAGAAATATACCTGTAATTTACAATTGCACATATTAAGTCTTGTTCACAACTCCAGAAACATAGCCGTGCCATTTGGACTGAAGGAAACTGCTAGCATTTCAGTTCACAGCTTGAGGAGCAGTGCAGTTTAATGGGATCTTGCTTTCTGCACATAACAGATGTAGTATTCTAAATCAACTTATGGCAGTTTTCCACTTTTCTGGCTGTGGTTGCACAACTGTTGGTGAGGCTTTCTGTTAATATCAGATCACTGAACTCATATGGGTTAAAAATAACTTTGCAAGAATAAAAGAAATTGGTGTGGAGGGCAGCTATTTTTCAACTCTTTAACTGGTGCAATTTGTTAGTATGACCATTTGTGGGGTTGTGCAGTGAGGAGTTTGTGGACAGCAGTGGAGAGGTGACAGAGAAGTGAAATTAGCAGAGTGAGACCTGTTAGCTTCTTTTTCTCTTGAGGAAGCAGTATGTGAAATTGCTGTCGGCATTCCTGTAATCTAGTCAAGAGAGAGAAACTTGTTGCTTCGTTACAACAGCTGTTGCCCCCACTACATCCCCAGTCTGCATCCTAGTCCAAATCTCACTTTCTGTGCCCATCAGGACTTTTTCTTTTGTTGCCGTGAGCTATAGCATAGCAAAACCTGTGAGCAGACCTGTGTCTGCAAAGAAGTGAATGGGCTGAATTCTCCTTGGGCTGTTTTGTACCCAGAATTTCCTGTCCCTCTTTATCTGGGAAAGTAATTTGCTTTTTTCTCCTGCTTAGTTTGTTTTCATGAGAAGTTCTTGGCCTTGGTACCAGTGTGCGTCAGCTAAATGCCAGAGGATACATCCATGCAGCTAAATGATACCTTAATTGTAGCAGGGGCGTCCCTATCACTCTCCAGGTCTCAGCATAGCTTGCCCCAGCAGAAGCAGCTGGGCAAGCAGGGAGGTACCAAGGGTGTCAAGGTGATGAGAGCCCCAGATCTGTACCAGGGCTGGTAGGCTTTGCTGGCCTCTGTCCTGTGTGAATTTGCTGCTCTTGCTGACTGGCACGTGTAGAAAGGTTTCCCAGTGCTGGAATGACGGTTTCATTTAGTTACATCAACTCTTGTGAAGTCTCCTGCCATTAGCCATGAGAGCTGATGAGTGTTTCTTCTTGGATTTGTTACAAGCTGTTGTTTCTTCCCCAAATCTAAGGTTCGGTTTTTTCAGTTCATGAAGAGGATTAACTGCGTGAGATAACATGTCTCAGACTGTGGTTTGCTCCTTACTACTGATTTTTGAGCCAACAGTAGGGTCACAGGCTGTGTGTCAAATGGTCTTAATGGGGTTTTTTTGTAGCTTACTAAAGGTTCCTTCTGGTCTCTAACTGATTTGGAGAGCAGTTTGTAATCTGTTTGCTTACAAAATTTGGGAAATGTGTTTTCTTTGTTTTTTTTTCTCCAGCAAACTCAGTTGTTGGTTAAACTACCCTAAGCAATCATGACCCAGAGGAATGGGGAGCAGCCAAGCTTTTATTTGAGTAAGGTAAAAATGCATTGTAGCCACACCACTGCTGCCTATCTCCAATTAGAAGATTAATGAAAATATTTCTTTTGGGTCAATATACCAATATTCATGGTTATGTACCTTTCCTAACCCAAGCTGTGAAGTGGTAGAATTATTAAAAAGGAGTTTAGAAACTCATGGGCCTCCCGTTACAGCTATATTTGCAAATTTTCAGAGGGTGGTTGAACTGAATGGAAGGATCCTGGGATTCCCTGGATTCTGCTAAGGTAGCTTCCTGCCTGAAAAGGTTCTGCAGATGTTCTTTCCCTTTATACTTAATTGAAGCCTTGCTTTTAATGTGTCATGAGTCAGGGCTTTTTGCTTGAGAGTAACCCAATGTTTGTGTGAGACCATGCTCAGGTTTACAGTGTGGTGATTGGCACTACATGGCTTGCTGGTGCTTCCTTCTCAGTAGGAAGGTGTGCGTGTGCAGTGGTATGCAGTTGGTTTCTCTGCCAGTCATTGACAACAGTAGCACAGTGCCTTTTTTTTAACCTCTGGAAAAGAACCAAAACCATCTCGGATAAGAACACTGAACTTCATTTTCAGTAGTGCTATCTGAGTTAAGTTTTTCGATCACTTTATTATTTAAGGTTACTTTAATATCAAGGTTGACATTCAGAGCTCCAGTAAGGGATGTGTCAGATGTGTCATGGACTTTTGTTTTTAGGTTGCACTTCTTTTGCTGTAATGTCTTACAAATTTGAGAGGGCTTGTGTACTGATTTGTTTGAATATTTTTATAGGAGTAATTCTAAAAACGTATAGCTAAGGCAATAAATAATCCTGTTCAGCCTTCTTTCTCTAGTCTTCTAGAGTCTTCTGACCTTCTAGTGTCTGCTGCTCATATTAGGAGAGGTTTATCTGAGGATGGAGGGGTGAAAATTTCCCTTCTTGTCTGATGGAGAGGTTGTCATGCAGTGTAGTCTTTTGGCTTATGAGTCAAAGTGAAGATTACTGTGCCTTTACGCTCTTCATAGTGTAAAAGCATAATCAGCAGATCCACATCTGAAAATGCTGAATAGGATCTCCATTGTTCCTTGTGATATGTTTTATGTGAATCTGTTCAGAGAGCAGTGGGGGTGTTTTGTGTGGTGTGGAAATTGCCTCCTTCCCAGCCCACGCAGCTCCTGGGTACCAGGCTGAAGAGGGATATAGTGATACTTCTCTGACTGAGAGGTCTTGTGTTCAGAGCTCTGGATAGGAAGTTTAGAAAGAAGGTGGCTCGTGCGGCTTACCTTGCATGGAGGAGCACACCCTTAAGCCAAACTTGAGTACCCAGATTCTGACAAAACTGGTGTCTTTGCTTGATTTTGTGTGATGTGAAAGTCAGTATGGATAATCATCTAAGGTATATTGCAGTGCATGAAGGCGGGCATACACAGAAACATTTGAGGGACTGGTACTTTATTCCCCACTCAACCTCACACACACTGAGGAAAAGAAACTTTCACATTCAGAGTGATGGTGAAAGGTCCTGGGAGGGAAGAGAGATGTCCCACCAAGTTCAGTCACTTTGTTCAGCATAGAAACAAAGGAAGTATTCTGAAGAGGTTTTTGGCTAGGAAACAGAAAACCTTTTCATGTGAGCCCACAGCTTCTGGTTTTGTTTTTAATACAAACATGGTGATGTAACAAGTCATCTCATTAAATAATGATACTTGCACATTTCATGTTATCAGGTTTGTTTGCACAATAAACCTTTTGCCAGCTATTCACAGATCACTATAGTAAGACAGTTAAGTATTGCAAGTGGAAAGAACATTATTATGTATTTCTGAGTGGCAATGGAAATCTAAATTGAAACCTTACTTTGCTTCGGGGCTTTGCTGGTCTTTACACTAGAAATAGTTTGAAACTACTGGGAAATGTGGATGAGTAAGGATTGTAGTCTTTCATGATCACTTTTTCTCTGATTGTTAGGTTTCTGCTGAAATGTGTGTTGGTGATCCCGTGCAGAGATGTGGTTCTGCTGGGACTACTTTAATCTTCAGTCATGTCCATAAGTGATTCTAAGCATGGGCAGAAAGCAGTGATGAGGCAGTTTGACATCTGATTTCTAGGCAGAAAAACACACATAGAATATTACTGCTTGGTGTACAAATGATGGAATTCAAACATGAGATATTAAAAGTACCTAAAATTAAAACACAAATACCTGTGTACTTTTAAGATACCTTTAAAAATTCTGTTGTAACTAGACAAAACAATGAATTTAGGAAGAGTTTTAGTGATGCTGATTCTGAGAAGGAAGTGTTTCAGACCCCTGCAATAAAATAATCCATAGTAGTTCAGAAGGACCTCTTAAATGGCAATGTGAATGGCAAATTGCTTTTGTTTTATGTAGGAATACCTGCTAGAATGTTCACTGTTAAATTAACATTTTCTTTGCTTGGGTTTTTTTTTAAATACAGTTTTTTTGGAGACAAGACTAAGGAATGAGTAGCTTGTAACTTCAAATATTTAGGTTAAGATGGTTCATGTGCTGCTTCACATCTGAAATGTATTCTTAAAGAAGTCTCATGCTTCAGCATTTGAAAAAAGGAACTGCAGCATTAGGAGGAGCATTCTACTCATTAGCCCTTGAAACTTTAATTAAGTCTTGGAGCATTGTAAACTGTCATCTATGTTTGGTCCCAAGCTCTCTGTCTGGATTTATGTAGAATATGGGCAACTAATTTTGACCCATCTGTGGAGGAATATTTTTATTGTCTTCGTATGTTAAGCAGCAGATTCAGTGTACTGTTGTGTTCTCATGCAAAATAGCCAACAAACATACCAGTGCCTAGCTAGGCTGGGTATTTCATAAGGCTGTCCCATGCCTTTGTTCAGGGTTTACAAGGTTACTTCTTTTTCTTTCAATTACTGTAGTGCTACAGGACATACCAGGTCTTGTTCTGTGTTGGTGCGTGCCTGGGTGTGACTTTTGTCATGTGCTTTGCATACGCTTACATTGGAGTCTGAAGTGTTAATGCAGACAGGCAGACCCCACCTAGGACTGCCTATGTTGTTTGACTGGGTGTTCGTAGCAGAGCAGTAAAACTGGAGGTTTTGAGCAGCGAATTAATACTTTGGGTCACCTACAGCCTCTGCAGCTTGCAGTGAAGGCAGTGCTTCCCTCATTATGTCTCCTTACTTCAGCAGACTATGTTATTATTATTATTATGTGAACACAGGCCTTCCTGATGTGCTGTAATTAGCCAAGAGTGAGCATACAAAGCTTCAGTATAAAAGAAGAAACGAATTTCACATCCCTCTTCAGAGTTACTCATTCTCAAATTTGGATTATTGGCTTCTGTTAGCAGCTGAACTGATTAATTAAATTCCTCTTTCCAATAAGAATCCAGTGAGTCATTAAGTAATTATTCCATTGCTAATTAGTACTCTCACTTTGTTCCATTTCTGTATAGGCTTGGTTTTAAAGGGGTGTCTGTAACATGCACTTGCCCCACTCTTAATTTTAAAAGATACTATGCTTACTGTAGGAAGGCTGATTGTGTTTTAAGATGAATGTACCTTGCAACACCAAGAGAGGAAATTATTATCTTTGTGATTCAGCAATGTGCATTAACAGTATTTTTTTACTATATGAATAGTTAGAAATCTTATTTAGACAGGAAAAAAGAGTCGTGGTCTGTTCTGTCTCTGGGAGTTCCAGCTTCTAGAATTAGCTGAATTTCTTTGGGATCTGAACTCCATTGTACTAAAGCCCAAACAGAGCATGCCTTGCATGTTGCTGACCTCTGAGTTTATTTTGACAAGTCTTTTCAATGTTTGAACCTACCCAGCTTCTTTCTGCTTCATGTGCTTTGTGTCACAGAGGTGACAGGAATTTTACAGGGTGGAAAATACATCTAAAGATTGACATGTCAAGGTGACTGTCAGAGAGAAGTACCCTCTTTACCTTAGTTTCTCCAGATAAAAAATTATGTAATGATCCTTACAGCAGTCGTGTACTGCAGAACTCATCTTTAAACCTGCTGAATAGAGATCACTTAGTTTAACTGCATTTGTGATCAGACTGGGACTTTGGTGCAGCCCCAGAGCAGTTGTGCATCATATGAGTATCCCACCTCGCATTTTTTGGTTCTTGAATTTATTTACCTGTGATGTAAGAATAATACTTTTTAGCAGCTGTTTGACCTTACGTGCAGATCAATCATTAACTAGTAAGCAGGCATAAACATCTGTACAATCACTAAGTGCAGGTAACTTTAGCACTTGCCTTGATTCCTCTCAGTTTGTGCATATACAATGCAGAGAATACCTGTCATTCAGAATTGCCTTTTCCATGTCATCACTTGAATCATGACTTCAAGTTTGGTATGGAGTGAAAGTCTGTGACTACGGAATATTGAAACCTAATCAAGAACCTTTCATGAGGTCCCACTGTTGGTGTTCCCTTTGTTAGTTTGCTGCATGGGCTTCTCATCCACAGCCTTACTCTCTGACACCTGCAGGAGCTGAAGTGGTAAGATCGGAGTTGGAGTATTTGGCTGAGCAAGGGAAGCCCCTGCTAAGGGTAGGTGTGGACCTGATGCAGAGGTTGAAAATGGGGCTTCTGTACAGCTTTTCCATACTTGCCCACATTTCTTTTATGTGGGCAAAGATGCCTCAGGCGGTCACTAGCAGTCATCCCAATGGCAGCCTTGCCAGTGCCCTGAATCAGCCTTGTGGCACAGTGATCTGCACAGATGTGCCCCAGGACACAGCTGGCAGAGGGGAGACATCAGTGCAGTCAGTGTTGATGCAGGTGACTGATGGCAAGGAGATGTGTGTCTGGGGTATATATAATGTATTACCATAAAGAACTGGTGAACGTACGTAATCTCTGGCTGGTTTAGGTCTATGTTTAACTTAAAAACGAATTGTGAAAGTCATCTGTGTTTGAAGGACTGCCTGATCTCTTTGATTGTGATGTGATATTATACAATGAAGGGTGGCTTTGCATGTTTCATTCATCACACATCAGGTTGTGTTTGAGTGATTAAAAGTTATGTTTTTAAAAAAAAAAACAACGGACGAACAGACAAATTTTTATTAAATTAAGGCATTTAGTCACTTAACTGCATTTTTTTATATAGTATCATTTGTTATCAGATCGTAATCTAACTTTGATTGTACATTTGCCTTTCAAAAGAGAGATACTGCAGACTGATGTAATTTTTTTCCCCACCCTGAGGCAGGCTACCGAAACACTGAAGTGGTTTATTTCAGAAATATACACCACAGCAGTTATGATAAAATCTCTTTAAAACTTTTCCCATGTATGACATTCTAGCATAGCAGCTCTTACTTGAGCTGACTCTTACCTGTTTATGACCGCATCCCTGTGCCAGGCTGACTTTGTGATCAGAGAGGCATTGAAAGGCAGTGGCAGACAGCTATGTCAGTCAGTTCATAGCCCTTTGCAAAACCCAGGGGGATTTCCTCTTGGTTGGGTGGGGCTTGAGGAGGAGCTTAAGTCTAAAATTCTCTTGTTCAGTTTATTTTAGTCTGAAATTAACTGGTCTGTTCATATGTTGTTCATACAGATACTGTAGAATTTTGAGTTGAATTTATGAAGCGAACAAATATGATCTGAAATTCCCTCAGTCTTCTGATTTGATTGTCCATGCAAGCCTGATTTCTTTAATTTCCAGGCTTTTTTCTTTTTTTTTTTTTTTTAATCTGTCTTTTTAATGTCTGGTATATGTCTGACTTAACATGAAGTATCAGGATAGCATCATTAGATAAAGCAAATGTGAAAGCACATGAGTACACTGTCTGTTTGGAATGGTTGCACTGAAGGTTAAAATGCCAGTGGCAATTTCATCTGCCTCCAGCTGAAGCTAGATGTGTGATAACAGACTGTGGTAGGAAATAATTTATGAGTTTTTTGCTTGTTTTTGTTTTGTTTTTGTTTGGTTTGGTCGCAGCATGACAGTAGAAGAATTTAGCTTTGCTTTGCTATACCTGCAAATCATGATAAAGTGCATGATGAGAAGTCAGGCTCAGAAAAGTTGAATTAAAAACAAAAGATGCCTTAGGATATTTTTGCTGGCTACTACTGAGTAATGTCATTATTTTTACATAGAACTTCAAAGCAGTTAAGAATTTATCTATAAACTTGAGGTCTAATTACAGGGATGGTAAGTTTCTTTCAGGATCTTAAGGTGTTATTGGAAATGTAAACATTTTTGTCAATGTTTGCAACACTGTAATGTTGTGCCAAAGCATCAGAAATTATATGAAAACTGTTAGAAATATGTGTTTTTATGAAGTAGCTTCAGGGAGTAAGTAAGCAGGCGTAGTGAAAATAAGACTTATTTTTCTCTGTTTGCAATAATCTGTGCAGATACTAGTGATGAACCTCTGACTGGAATTTGGTCACTGCTTGGGTTAAAACTTCGTTGCAATAGCAATCACATTAAAAATTTTGATGTTTGCTTGCAGTGCTTATTTAGTATTGTTTATCTTATGTTTTTATGAAGAATACATTTGAAACGTGAGGAACTATTACATTTAGAGGCAGCAAAGCTGATTCTGAAAAGATTGGGAGCAAACATTTTTTTACTTTGGCATTTTGGTGGTGCTTCTGCTGATTGGAACAAGAATCAGCTGTTGACACAGAGAGATGGAGGGTCAGGATCTTTCAGTGGGACCTCAGAAATATTTGGTATAAACATTGATTCTGTGAATTTGTTGCTTCCACATATCAACTGTAAATGATGCTTGGAACGTGCTTTTCAAACTCTTGACAAATACTGTATAGTTTGCATCTACAAAGTGAGCAGAGTAGCATGGCAGTATTATACTGGAGGGTGGGATTTGCAGGAGCACACCCAAACTTGGAAGAGGGAGAAATAAAATTCTTTCATGGTTTCTTACAGCTTCTGAGATTTGTTGGATACTGTGTCTTCTCCATTAAAATTAAATGTGAAGTTACAAACACAAATTTTATAGAGCACACCTGATGCAACTTTGCATTTTATCGAAGAATTGCAGCTAGTTGGTATGTGGAAATGGGGTAATGTTCAAGCAGCTGCAACTGATTCTTTTGACCCCTCTTCTGTTCATGTAGATTTGTTGTGTAAGACACTGTATAAGGTAAAAACATTTTATGAAGGTGAGTATGTAAGACCTAGGCTATTTTTTATATTAAAAACTTGCACTTAGATTGTTAAGTTCAACTCAATACTCTGTGTAAAAGCTGTCACTTAAAACCTGAGGAGAAAATTGGGGCTCAGCCAATTCTGCAGATTTTTCTAGCAGAAGTGAGGGATGCAAAAGTTCAGCCCCTTGCGTGAGAGAAGATTAAGGACTAAATGATAGAGTTGTACAAGCTGTACCTTTAAGGACTAACTGAAAAACATAAATAATAAATCTATTGTACTGAGTATAGGTAAGAGTAACATCTTATGATGAGGGCTGCTGCCCATGTTGTGTGTTTCCTGTTTGTCACTGTATGGCAGCTGAGCAGTGCACTCTGCCTGTTACCTGTCTGTACGCATGGTAAGCAAATGCAGGCTGTGAACCCATTTGTGTCGTAGAGTCTCTAAGAAACTCCTTTAGCACACAGGGTTAAATTTGACACTGCAAAGGATCTATGTTGTTTAATGGACTTCAACAACGTACTTCATGCCATATATTTTATTAGGTGACTTTTTATTTGTGCCTATAAAGTGTTGGAATATATTCTGCTCTGCCATATGTGTCCTGTTGACCCATGGCATTGTGTGATTGTAACTAAGAATCAGACCTGGCATTCACTGAGTAGATGGAAAAGCCAGCAGTGGTGTTGGGAAGTTACGGGGTCATTCTTGATCCTTCCATCTGTTCATTTATGTGGTCTTCAAGAGAATAGGGCTCTCTGCAGCAAAAGCAAATGTTTCAGTGAACTAAACCCTCAGACACTGACCTATCATTTCAGATGTGTGCAATGGCTGTTAGATGTAGAGGGAGAAAAATAATACCATTTGTTCCAGTTTTAACTTCCTTGTGCTGATAGCAGATAACAAAGGTGGGTGACAACAGTAGCAAAAGCCAACTTGCAAGGAATATTACTCTAGGTAGCCTGGGAATGGTATGTGTGAAATTATTTTATCTCTACTATGTTGTGTTCTGCTGAGTTAGCACAAAAGTTGATTAATAAAGTTGCCTAAAAATCAGTAGCAATGCAATCTTAGCTGCATTAAGTTTTAAAATATGATTTACCAGCATCTCCTACTAAAGGTCAATATGTTTGAAATAACTGTGCAGGAGGATGTTTCCCAATATTGACATAACGTACTGCAAAAAAAGAGAAGTATTGTTTAATATCTTGCTGAATTCTTCTGTATTTGCTTTTGTAAAGGTTTCATGTGGCTATTAAGCTGTAGAACTGAAGCATTATCTTCTTTAGCTCTGATTTTCTGGTACCAGAATTCTTTGTATGATTGCTTTTGTTTTAGCCAAAATTAGCATACGGATAAAAGTTCAGATTGGTCCATCTGCAAATATTACTGTACTTGATTTATTCCTCACAGACATGTGTCAAACTATGCAGTGGCTAAGAATACATACATATGGAGTTTGGTTTGTTTTTGTTTTGTTTTCTTAATTAAAGAAATTACAGCAGAAAAGGTTATGAAGTGTTTATCTTCAAGGCAGTGGTACTCAGCTGCCTGCTGTAAGATTAGGAGACTTAATAGTTAGCAAAGGTGTGAAGAGTTAATGGAGACTCCAGACTTTTCGAGAGAGTTGTGTGGGACTCTGATTTTTCTCTGTTTTGGCTGTCTACAACTGCAACTATTTTTCTAACAGCACCATGCCTATCATGTGGTGTAACTAAAAATCCTGTTTAAGCACTTAAGATCACAATGCTTTGCACTAATGTATACAGTTAAGGGTAATAAAAATCACATCTAACACAAGTACACCAGCTGCAGGATGTAGTAGGGGAAAATAGGACAAAAAGTGTGTGTGGGGGGGTGTGGTGTGTGTGTTGTGTGTGTGTATATAATTTTTCACTGAAAGTGAAGGCTAGATTTCTGTCTATAGTTTGTGGTTCACCTAATATAATAGTTTATGGTAAAGATCTGAAAGTGATTAAGCCAATGTGGGACAATTCTTTCTTCTCACAGTAGCTTGATAGAAGCACATGTGATTTACTGTATCAAGCTGCCTGGGTCTGTTGACTTCTGCACAAGCCAGTTCTGGTTTGCTTGTACAGGGCCCCTTCGATGGTCTTCTGCAGGTACATCTCTTCAAGCTTTTCTGCAGCACAGGAGCAAGTCACAGTGCTTGCCTCTGCAGCTACGCTTTGCTGTAGGTTGGGCTTGGCTGGTTGGTTTGTTTTGATCCTTGATCTTGACCATGGATTGATGCCATTTGGTACAGATAGTAGTCACCTGACAACAGGCAGGACTGAATATTTCAAGCCCTTTCTGTGAGATAAGTGTGTATATCTGTGCTTCACAGTGAACTGACCTTTCTACGCGTTGACATAAAAATACCTATGTTGTCCTGGGGATAAAAATCAAGATCATTTTGTTTACTCTCCTCCCTATGGCATAACTTTTTGCTATCAGCAGTTTATTGATATTTATTTTTTTAAAATTTTTTCGCCTCCCATGAGTATCCTTTTGACTATTCAAAGTTATTGACAGTGAATGCCTGTTTTTAATAGACCAAAGCAGAAAGTCATATATTTCCTATTAACATGTATTTCCCTTCTGTGTTGGTTTGCTTGTGCCACAGGCACTTACTGCTTCCTGGTCCTCCCAGTTCAACTGTGCTCAATCTCTTGTTGATTCTCTCCCTCCTGTCCTTGTCCATGTATCTCTTTTTTTTCCCTTGTTCCCCATCCCAAATTGCTCACTGTGTCTGTTCTACTGTTCTGTCTCTTCTATGTATGAAAGACTTCAAAATGAAAGAAAGTATTCTTTTCATTTAGTTTTAATTTTCTTCCTGCTGTGGGGACATAAACACAGCGAAGGAAATGAGCATCATATAGGCCAGCCCAGAAAGACTTCCATAGCGTTGGTTGCTCTCTCAGCAAAGAAGGGTATACAGCCTCATGTCGTGCAGGTATGAAATACCCCTACAGATTCCTTTTCCATCTGCTCACTCTGATATACGCCAGCTCTTGGAAGCTGTGTTTGTTACACAGAGCAGTGCTACCGGTGGTACAGAAGGAGATCCTTCCAAACCTGTACAGAGACCACATTGGCTGAGTCTAGGACCTGATGATACCATTAATGCAAGAAATTATTCAGAGACAGGTGTACCAACACAAACAAATGGTTTGGTAGAACAAGTATTCATGAGTTACTTAATTAGAAAACCTCATTATCACTTTCATGATTCAGAGAAACTCCAAAGTGAAACACCTACCAAAAAACATTGTGGGACTCCTGCTTTACCCCTGTGAGGGGAGGGTAGTTTGCCATCAGCTGTTGGGTTAAAGGTGTGTGTCTTTGTTCGTCAAAGCCTCACTTAGCATCATCCTAGCAACTCGTTCATCCTCTTGGGCAAAAATGCAAGGTTAGACCTGTATCTTTCTGCTGAAAACCTTTTGCTTTGCATTATGGATAGTGTCCAGTTTTTCTGGCTTTTATGTCAGACCAGAGTTAGTCACTGCTAGTTAACAGGAGCTTTTTTTTTTTTATGTGGTAAAGCACATTCAGTCTGGTCTTGTGAGGCATCCTACAGTGTCTGCCCTTTCTCTCATTCTCTCATGTCCATACACTAACTTATACACATGATTTACGGAAAGACTCCACAACTGGTGAGTTGTAAAGTAGCTCTGTTTATTCAGCGCTGGGACGCATGGGGGATCACTCCTCCAAAGACATGCACATCCTTCAGCACACTCTACTCAGTATATATGTGGTTACATGTTACATATTCAGTGTATTACCTAACACATCTATACATATTTATGACTTGTCTCTGCTTTGTATTGTAATGAACTTAAAAGTCATTTTCATATTATTACGCCTGCGCAGTGCTTCCTGGTGGTCGTGGGCAGGGGTCTCCAAGGATGAAGTCAGAGGTCTTCCTCGGCTTGAACTTTTTACCCCTTTGTGCTGAGCATGCTCTCCAGTTCTTTGGCCACGGTCCAGTACCCAAGCTGGTTTCCACTGGTTTAGGCCTCAAGAAATGAGCACTGTGTCCTTGCCTCCTCTCATCCGTAGTCCTGTATCTTTTCTTTATCTGGTCTGGTGTCCTCCCTTCTTCCCTTGGCAGGCACAATAAATTTTAAGCAAGCAGTATGCATTGTTTAGCTAGCAGCTCTTAATAGATCAATTTTTAACCCATTCCTTAACTTCTAATTCCCTTACATCACACACATATGAACACAACAACCAGAGCACCTCAATAAAGATTTCTAGCTGATCTCCTAATCAGCTTCTTAGACTAACAGCCGTCTCTTACGAGCATTTGGGTAATACTGTGCCCTGCAAGAAAACCTTTCATGCCACCTTCACCATTTTTGTGACCTTCTGCTGCACCTTCAATGAAAGGGCCCTCTCTGGCTGTCCTGTTGCCATCCTTGCTGCTAGAATGATGAAGAGTAGTAAGCATGCAGGGTAGTCTGACTGGCTTTTAAATGTCATTATTTTCTGGCCCTTTATTTGGTGGTCCTTAGTAACTAGTGGAGGGCTGCAGCTCAGTGCTCATACAGTGGTATCGTATTGCAAGCAAAACTTAAGACCGGTCTCTTTATTAACTACAAAGTAAAAGCATAGCTAGCTAGTCCAAAATATTACTGAGAATCCGTTTTCTCTTACCTAGCTAATTGTCAGGCTGCTTATTCCTGTGAACAAGACACAAAACTGAGAGGGGGTAGTGAGTGCACATTGCTAGCAGCAACTATTGAAAGGCAGCTTTTTATAAATACATTTAAAAATAGGTGCCATTCAGCATACTGATTTATGTCATCTTGGACTAGAAAAATAACATCCTAGTAACTGGTAAGTCATAGGTTGGAAAAGGTATTTAATTTCTTTAATCAGACATTCCAGTTGATTAATGCCAGGTAAGGCATATCAGAAAGTGAAGTATCACATTGTATACTTCAGACCATAAGAATGCTGTTCCTGTGAAAACCTGTTGATTTAATTGATTATATTTTTTTTTTACTTTCGTTTATGGAAACTATATAATGTTCATAGCCAGTTACTGTACTTTATGTTGCTGGAATTTTGTTCTCTTTCTAGTTAATGATTCATGAAACAGTATGGATTAGACAGAAAGTGTGATTAATGTGTTTTGTTTTTTTTCTTTCTTAATGCTAAAAGCTGTGTTTTTACCTTTTGAAAGCCGCGTGTGAGCCATTAACTGACTTACAAATGATACTGTATGCCTTTTCTAACCTAGTCGTAGTGATGCTTCTAACCCAGTTAATGATGCATTGAGTAGTGCTTCTGAGAGCTTCTGTGTGAAGGAAGGAAGTTCTTATTCAGGCCTCTCAAGAAGTGAGAGACCTCTTTCATTTGTGGGAAAACTTGCAGTCATTTTCCTTGGAAGAGCTGATGGGTTCTGGTCTGTTCTCTTTAAAATTCAGTGGTGTCAGGCTGTGTATGGCTCTGCTGCAAAGTGCTCACCCACTGACTGCTCTTGTTGCTGGTAGAGAACTGTCTCCTTTTTGTTTTAAGTCTCATTCTCATTGTGTTTGTTATCTTTTTTTATAGAAAAGCTAATTTATGTGCAGATGTATCCTTTGCTTATAGTGATAGCTTAAGATTTCAAATTTTCCCATAGTATTTCCAGCTAGGTTATTAAAAGACAAAAACAAACAAACAGCTAGCCATTTGCAGAGAACTTCCTAGGGAGGAAGACTGTGGCAGTGCTTATATATATTTTTATGAACTTGCATTTTTTTTATACAAGAATGTTCATTGGTGCAATTAGTGTAGGGTATAAACCACATCTAAAAGATAATGGAGTGGTTTGGAACTGGCAGAAATATTTAGTAATGACTTCATTTTACTTTCTTGCTGCCAAAAATATTCAGGGACAGATTTTTCAGTTTGTTTTGGCAGGTGAAAGACTGTTGGAAAACAACTCGCTGATATCATTTGACTGTAAATAACTGCTTACAAATGTTTATTTGTAAATATTTGTATTGCCATTTAAAAATTCAGTGACTATGCTTCCATACATTAAAACAGCTGTACGTACTTCTTCCCAAGGTGTACCTTGTGTTCTTTAATGTTAGTAAGATACGTATGTACGCTCATGTGGTTTGTTTCTTGAAGTATACTACAAGTATACTACAAGTATATTCATAATTTCAGATAAGTGAAAAATTCAGCATACTGTCAGGCTGCTGTCAGGCAAAAAAGTAGTCAGTTGCTCATTCTGGTCTGCCCATTGGGAACTGACTTCGAGAACAAAAGTATTGGTTCCTTATATGGGCAGTAGTAATCTTTATATTTAAGCAGCCCTGTGGTCAGAGATTGGCATAACTTTTTAAAAATACTAGGAGTTTTTTTGGTGCAGTTAGTGGTACAGTTCTGTTCTAGTAGCTGCAAAGTTGCTGTCTCAGCTTGATGACAACTAGATGGCAACTGTGACAAATAGCAGCTATTTTCTTACATGCTGAGCGGTTCTTCCCTTAATTGGTTTTGGAATTTTATTTTATTATATCACTCCTGGTTTTTTAAACTACTCTTGTCTGATGCAGCTTCTGAAATTATTTTTTTCTCTCTTGAAGCTTTCTCTGTAGTTTTAAAAGTAACATGTTAGAAAACTATTTTAAACCAAGAAAACCACAGGTTTTGGTGCTTTATAAGGCGTTTCATAAAATGGGATAATGGTCTCCCTTTCCATAGCTTTGCAAGTGGTTTTGGTAAGGTCTCTGAAGAACTTTGACTGTATAGGAAACTGAGAGCTCTCAATCTGTTTGAAGGAATTTTGGATAAAGGAGCTGTTTTGTGCTGAGAATTGTAGAAGACCTTTTTTTAAAAAAAATAAATTTCAAGACTAAAGTGAGCTTTCTGTTAAATTCTAACTAAAATTAATGGGAGGGGTCCAAGGAAGACTTCAACTAATTGCAGTTAACTTTCCTGAAGGAAAATAGTGGAGTTTTTTTAATTATCATAACAGATTTTGTTACTCAGTAATTTAAGGTGTCTCTCATATAAATTTAGATGCAGCTTTCAGATTTGGTGCTTACATTGTTCTTCTGTATCTGTTCTTGGGTGGCTTTATTTTTCATACAAGCTGGGCACCTGAAAATCAAGCTGCTGTTTAAATATGTGTTTGGGTACCTGACCTTAGCTGTGTGTTACTGCAGATCTTTCTCCCAAGCTAATTTTGAGCTTAGCTCTGGAGCTGTTGCCCAACCCACTGGGCACTGCTGCCAACGCTTCTTTCCATCTGTCTTTGTCTTGCTTCTTGGTTTTGTCACAAGTAGACTTGCAACTCTGAGGTTATGCAAAAGTATGTGAGTGAATAAAACAACTGAGATAATCAATCGATCTTGCATTCAGCATGGGCCAAAGGTCTGACGTGTTGCATCACCTTCCTCATCCCTTTCCAAGTTTCTTCTTGATCTCAGAGAAGTCCATATAAAAGCTGTGCTTGCTGTTGTAAGGAGTTTCATTATACTTATTATTCTTTAGTAGGTTACTTTTTTGCTAGTTTAATTGTCTAGATGATTTCTCCTGAGGCCTGAGGAGCACTGGCGCCATAATAAGGATGCTTGGAAGGCAGGACCATAGCAGCACCAGAGCACCAGTTTGGGTCAACTGAATTTCTTGCAGATACACAGCCTGAGTGGTACATGATGATACTATGGAAAACAGGAGGAATCATGACAGAGTGTCCAGACCTTTCCCTTCCCTCAAGACAGTGCTAAATACATTAAACCAGTTGTCTGTCAAAAAAACTCTGGTATTGCCTATCACATCCTCCAATGTAGTCTGTTCCACTCTTCAACTATCTTTTGGCAGCTGTATAGAAAGACCCTTAAATGAAGACAAAAATGGTTAAGACTTGAATTTCTTAGATAACCTGGCTACTGAAAAGCTTAATTTAGCTAACATTCAATAAAAGCTAAAAGTTATACTTGTGGGACCAAGTGTAAGAAAGCATAAAGAAGATCATGATACTCCACTCCAGCATTGAGCTCAGTGTTTCCATAGCCTGTCGTTCTGCAAACATTGTTGTTATTGATTACACACTAATATGCTAATGGCTGAATAGTTCCCAGTGCTGTTACACTTATCAGGTTGCCTGTGGAGAACCAATGCTTTTTATACTTAGCTTTATCCATTCGACCTATTTTCTATTTTTTGTTTGATTCTTTCTGGAGTTTCAGATCACTAAAGTTGTTGGTTTGACCAAATTCATCTTTCGTATATATTCCCCCGCCCAGCCAGGTGGGATTGTTTTCACCTCTGTTTGTGTCACTCCCTTAGAAGATAAGTAACACTTCTACTGACCTCCTTTTCCCCTTGTGGGAGACTTCATTCCCCTTGGATCTTACCTACCGATCATGTGAGTGATACAGCTTGCCTCACTTTTCTTCCAAAAATCATGACCACCATGTTGCATGATTCCTGTAATTAAATTCTTTGTGTACTGCCAAAGGCAAATGTAGAAGAATTTTTCCTCTGTGCTTTTTTGCTTTATTAATTAACCATTGTCCCAACATGCTGCAGTATTTTGTTGGGCAGCATACATTATATGGTGGTGTTATCTCAAAGTGCAATGTCTGGTATGTGTTAGTAACATTAGGACCATTGCCATATCAAAGTTATCAAAGTAATGGAGCAGAGCTCTGATTCTGGACTCTGCAATGTCTTCTACCTGTGCCCTTCACTGAGATACTACTATAACTTCTATTTTTTTCTGTTGTATGCAGTTGTATTTAGTGTGCAGATGGTTATTTCTTTCCCTTGTTTCAAAGAAAAACCTATCTTGGAAATTTTGATTAGTTTGTAGCTCTAGTTGGCTTTACAGAAAGACTGTGAAACTTCTAAAAGTTACTGTTGTTATCACATGAAATGTCAATTCTGAATCATAGGTAGGAGTCAGGAAGTCTTCTTTGGCTATGTAAAAATATGCCTTTCGACTTCATATGCTTTCAATCTGTGAAATAATAATGAGAAATTAATGAGGCCACTTCACTTCATAAAAGGGAGGGCCTGTTAGTGGTTTCTGCAAAACACGCAGTGTGACGTCAGTTATGTCAGGAATCAAATGTTTGTGTTTTCGGATTGCTGGTCTGGGATCAGTCATTTGGAAAAGTCCCATAGGTCTTTATATGTGAACACCATCTATGTTGCAGTAGAAACTCTGCTCTGCTTTTACAGTGGGCATTTGGAAAGGAATAAGAGATTCTTCAGGGCTTCAGAGGACACAGCAATTGACAGTAGAAGTTCAGTAGGCTAATAGGCAGTAGAAGGGTAAGATAGATTTAAGACTCACAGAAAGAAGCTCTGAATTTGGAAATTCATGGAGGGAGCAAAAAAACCCATCACTTACTAGAGAGCTCTTAAGTTATTTATGAGATGCAGAATTTAAAAAATACAGAACTTAAAAGTTGAAAGGGCTGTGTTTTGTTGGAGGAGCACAGTGATGCTATGTTTCCAAGGTCTTCTAAACTGTGATCCCTTTGCAGTTTTATTTCCATTGTTGCAAGCAAGTTTCCATGAAGAGGAGGGCCATGAAGATGATCAGGGGCCTGAAGCACCTCTTCTGAGAAGACAGGCTGAGAGTTGGGGTTGTTCAGCGTGGAGACGAGAATGCTCCAGGGAGACCTCATAGCAGCCTTCCAGTACCTGAAAGGGCCTACAGGGAAGCTGGAGAGGGACTTTTTACAAGGGCATGGAGTGATAGAACAAGGGGAAATGAATTCAAAGTAAAGGAAGGTAAATTTAGACTGGATATTAGGAAGAAATTCTTCCCTTTGAGGGTGGCAAGACACTGGCACAGGTTGCCCAGAGAAGTTGTGGCTGTCCCCTCACTGGCAGTGTTCAGGCCAGGTTGGATGGGGATTTGAGAAAACTGGTCTGGTGTGACGTGTCCCTGCCCATGGCAGGGGGGTTGGAACTGCATGATCTTTAAGGTCCCTTCCAAACCAAACTATTCTATGATTCTATGATCTGAAAATTAGCAGCAGATTATTTTCAGAACAAAGAATGCAATTTGTTACAGAAAATAAAATATGTAGCTGTAACTTTTGTTATTGTTGTGGCTGTTTCTGTGTGTCTCCGAATATAACACTTCTAGAGCAGTCTGTTTTGCTTCAGAGAACAGGTTGATGCACTAGGAGTACCACCTTAAATGGAAGAGGGCAGGACTCTTGTAAATTGTCAAATCTCCCAGGTAATCAAACTGTATTCTGAGTGTTTATAAACTTTAATGGAGGTGATATTCTACCTTTTTATTTGTTTTCCCTTTCTGAAAGCTAGAGGAGGAGCATAGAAGGTCTGGCACTTAATGCAGTAAATTAAATCATTATGGTATAAACATATATAGTTTATAATATAATCAAAACTGTTAATTTTTTTTGTTTGTTTTACTTTAGATGTGAACTTAATCATTCTGCATACTACTTGTGATCTCCATCTCCTTATTTTTGAAGCAAAATAAAAAAAAGTAATTAGATTTATCAGCTAATGGGGCTTGGAACTGGACAACGTGAGCAGGGTGTCTTAGGAAGAAAGAATTCTTTTTTTTTTTTTGCTGGACATAACAGGCTATGCAATTTCTGATCTGCTTTTTTTAGCTCAGTGCAGCTGTTCATTCTGTTAATGTTAATTCTAGCATTAATTAGCAAGACCAACCTCTTTCAGTTTTCACTAATGCTACAAGTGTTAACAGTACTATCACAAGTTTCACCCATAAGGTTTGACTTCCAATCACTCTTTAAAATTCCACTACTAGTTGAAGGCGGGGAACTTGCTGAGGTAACAGACCTAATAATTTTTTTTGGTCACTCTTTTCCCCCCCTCTTCTTTACAATTCATACCATTTATTTTTTTTTTTCCTGGCAGAAAAGATAGGTTGGGTGTTTTTTAATGTTTTGGGGTTTTTTTAGGGTTTTTTAGCAGTATAAATCAGTGGTGTCTGATGCAGTAAGAAGTTTGCTCTGCTTTCACAGTTGGTGTCTGGAAAGGTGTGAGAGATCCTTTATCGCTTCTGGGAAGAGTGGAAGTCACAGCCGCTGACAGTAGAGGTTAAATAGGGTAACCAGCATTACAGGAATCGGATAGATTAAAGACTCTCAGATTGAAGTTCTGAATTTGAAAACTCATGGAGGAAAAAGAGTTTTTCAACTCTGAAGCTTTTTTTCAGAATTTCTGATGATTGTACAGCGGCTTACAGTATGTAAACATTAGCTCTATTTTTAGGATATATTGGTTTAAAAATGCAAACTAGCTTTTACTTCTCTGGTGTTTCAGGTATGGGGACATCCAAGTGTGTTTGATCTGAGGTGGGTACTTGACTTCTGCTATAAAGAAGTAAATCCATTCCACAGTCTGCGATATTACCAAAACAAAACAAAAATAAATACCTGAACTGCATATGTATTTTCTTATAACTTAGTGGCCACATGCATTACCTCTGTTTTTACTGGAGGGCTATGTAACTGTCCTGATTCTCATGTGCAGAGAATGTTTGTTACACATAAGGCTTTTAGGAGAGGGGGTTAACTTGTGATGACTGTTGAGAAAGCTATAGGATGTTTCACGTATTGCCTTTTTTCTTACTGTGTGTTTTACACCAGATTATGCTTTTTTTCCAGTTGTTTACATCTGCTTATTGGCACACTGCCTACAATACTTGCAGGTTCTTAAACACCCCTGGGCATTGTTTAGTCAGCTCAGAATAAAGTCAATTAAATAATGAAAAATATGGTCACATTGTTTCAAAGCTCTGGAAAGAAGCTAAAATGTAATAGTTCTAGCAATTTAGGTCACACGATGTTAGCAATTCAGCTGCCTCCTGAGCATTCTGAAAATAGTGCAATGTGGAAAACCTCTGAGGTCCCTTCTTCAGTTCCTGTTCCCAGAGACACTTAGAAGTACACTGATATTTTTAACCTAATTTCCTGTGGAAACAAGGTGTATGTATGCAATTTGTATGCATGTCAGAAAATGTTTTGTGTATCCCAACCCTCTTCTTTGAAAATAATCTTATAAATAATCTTGCTGTTCAAATTCCACTGGAAAGGGAAGGGGAAAGCTGTTGTCAGTTTGGTTGACCTAGATTTGTCAATTAAATTTGTCAGTGGCTTAGAGTACCACCAAATTTCATGGAAAAATAGACAAGACAAGATGATATCTAATTGGGAAAACCAGTGCTGATGTACCAATTGTATTAGATGTCAGAGAATCCAGACTGGAGGGAGGCTTTACAAATGCATCATCTGCAAGAAAAGTTTGGTCAGTGCCTAAGAAGGTATGAGCTCTAGTCTTGGTCGTCCCAAGGAACTAGGAGAGTGGTTACTATTAATGCCTTTTGATCTTGCAGCTAACCTCCCATAGCTCCAAGCATGCCATGAATGGTTTTGGGGCACTCAGGGCTGAAAGAGATCACAAGAGAAGAAGTTCTTAGAGGGTAGTTTTACATTAATGAATATGTGTTGATGGATTCCTTCTGCTGTGGAGCACTTTTAGGTTTTAAGTTTTTCTCCTTCCCTCATCACTGTATAACAGTGATTTCCGGTTTCACACTGGAGCTGAAATCTGGCAGTTCAGATATGACTCTGTCCCTCAAGTGGTTTGGTGGAAGCATGATGCCTTACAGATCTGCAAGTCCTTTTAGTGAACTGAAGAACTGACTTGTCAAGCTACTTTTGTAACTACCACAAGGAAAAGTGTGACAGGGCAAATCTTACCAGTAAATGTGAGTTTTGCAGTAAATGAGATGGCTGTGGTTTTCATAGTTTTATTAAAAGATACTGCTGTAAAGTCATAACAGAGGAGTGACAAGGGCTACCAAGGGATTTAACTTGATGACTCTTTTTATGGAATACACTATAAATGCTGTTTATAGAATCAGAAATGCCTGGCAGAATCTTTATAGAATCATAGAATCATTGAGGTTGGAAGAGACCTTCAAGATCATCCAGTCCAACCGCCTACCTACATCACCACTAAACCACATCACCCAGCACCACATCCAGACACATCTTGAACACCTCCAGGGATGGGGTCTCCATCACCTCCCTGGGCAACCTATTCCAATACCCAATCACCCTGACAGTGAAGGAATTTTCCTAATGTCCAATCTGAATCTCCCCTGCTGCAATTTAAAGGCGTTTTCTCTTGTCCTTTCACAATGGGCACAGCAGAAGGGACGGACCCCCACCTCACTACAACCTCCTTTTAGGCAGTTGTAGAGAGCAATGAGGTCCCCCCGAGCCTCCTCTTCTCCAGACTGAACAACCCCAGCTCCCTCAGCCGTTCCCCATAAGACATGTTTTCCAGTCCCTTCACCAGCTTTGTTGCCCTTCTCTGGACACACTCCAGCACCTCGATGTCTTTTTTGAACTGAGGGTCCCAAAACTGAACCCAGCACTTGAGGTGCAGCCTCACCAGTGCCGAGTACAGGGGGACAATCACTGCCCTATTCCTGCTGGCCACACTGTTCTTGATGCAGGCCAAGATGCCATTGGCCTTCTTGGCCACCTGGGCACACTGCTGGCTCATATCCAGCCGGCTGTCACCCAGCACCCCCAAGTCCCTTTCTGCTGAGCAGCTTTCCAGCCACTCTTCCCTGAGCCTGTATCGGTGGTGGGGTTTCTTGTGGCCCAAGTGCAGGACCAAGTGCAGTTTTGTGTCTTCCTGGAGGAAGAGAATTGTTCAAGGGTTAGAAAGTGGCTATCTCTAATAAATGGGTTGTCTGAAATGCATGGAGGTATGAGAGCCAAATTTCTGGATTAATTAAAAAATTGTGTGTTCCATCCTAATGCATAACAAAAAGAAAAAAGTCTTCCCTGAAAATCCAGTTGTGTGTTTCAGACTCTTAAAGATGAAAAGTGTGCACCAGTCTATTTTATTTGTATATTTTTGATCTTAAATAGGCATAATTGCTCCTTATATTCTGTAACTTCTAGTATTCTCCCTGTGCCCACTGGAAAATTGTCATTTTGTTTTGCTTTTTGTTTGTTTTTTACTCATATTTAAAATGATAGATTATGCCAAGTGAAAAGATAGCAATAAATTTTCTTTCAAGTGAGGTTTATCTTTTTTAAGGTATTAGCCACTGTAGAAACCTGACAGCAGTTTTATCAGTGCTTTTTAAAAATTATTAATTTAAGAAAATTATTTAGAGATGCTACAAACGCATTCTTCAAAGACATACCATTTTCTTGGTAATGAAAAGAAGGGAGAACTAATTTTTGGTTGGATGAATTCACATGTAAGGCCTGTAGGAACTTAATGGCAGTGTTTGTCATGGGTGTTAGCTTTCAAAGAAGTTGGTAGGAGTTCTAAAATTCACTTGAAATTGAGCTGAAAGGCCATTCAGGTGTTAGTATCAGCACCTGCCCTAGTGAGCCAGGCATAAGCAATTAAGGTTGTGTAAAAACAGATAGTTACTTGTAATCTGGTGAAATGAATGCCTTATGCTGTCAGGAAAATGTCAATTTCTGCTGTATAAGGAAAATGCAGTTAAAAATTCCAAAACAAAAAAGAGAAGCTGGGTAGGAAGCTTGCATGCGCTGTCATCTCAGTTCTCAAAGCTCTGGCTGTGTGGTGGGCAGGGCTGTGCTGACACAGTGGGCTTCTGGCAAGGCAGAGGAATTAGAGGTGCCACTGCAGCTTTAGAGGAAAATGCAAATGGAACTTTTTCCTTGGAACCATGGCAATTGCAGTTTGTGTTAGTTAAGAAATGTACAATTCAGGAATTCCAGTGTAAGAGACTAAACTGTAAAAGACAGATTTTTATTTTTTTTTTTTATTTAAAGGTTGAAAGTGTGATTCTTTTAAGTCTGCTTTTAGGACAAGGAGATGTTCTGAGCAGAAAGTTGCAATCAAAGGCTGTAGACTTGTGTCTCAGGAACTGAACATGTCATGCTCGTTCTGCTGCGAATAAGACTCATGACCAAAATGTTGACTCTTCAAGAGCATTTGTGAAAAATACTCTTTAAATTTCTACTGGACTTCAATGTTTCCTTTTTTTGTCATCAGACAGGATGTCATCAGATACTAAATGGGGAGGAGCTGTCAACTCCCTTGAGGGCAGACAGGCCTGCAGAGACACCTTGACAAGCTAGAGAAATGGGCAATCACCAACCATATGAAGTTCAACAAGGGCAAGTGCCGGATTCTGCACCTGGGATAGGGCAACCCTGCTTGTATGTATAGACTAGGGAACGAGTGGCTGGAGAGCAGCGCAGCAGAGAGGGACCTGGGGGTCCTGGTTGATAGCAAGCTGAACATGAGACAGCTGTATGCCCTGACAGCCAGGAGGGCCAACCATGTCCTGGGGTGCATCAAGCACAGCGTGGCCAGCTGGTCAAGGGAGGTGATTGTCCCACTCTACTCTGCACTGGTGAGGCCTCACCTCAAGTACTGTGTGCAGTTTCAGGCTCTGCAGTTCAAAAAGGACATCAAACTACTGGAGCAAGTCCAGAGGAGGGCCACAAGGATGGTGAAGGGTCTAGAAGGGATGACCTGTGAGGAGCAGCTGAGGTCACTTGGATTGTTCAGCCTGGAGGAAGTTGAGAGGAGACCTCATTGCAGTCTATGGCTTCCTCATGAGGGGAAGAGAAGGGACAGGTACTGATCTCTTCACTCCTGTGACGATGACAGGACTCGGGCTAACAATAGGAAGCTGAATCAGGGAAGATTTAGGTTGGATATCAGGAAAAGGTTTTTCACCCAGAGGGTGGCTGAGCACTGGAACAGGCTCCGCAGGGCCGTGGTCACAACACCAAACCTGACTGATTTCAAGAAGTGTTTGGATGATGCTCTCAGGCACATGGTGTGACTCCGGGAGTGTCCTGCACAGGGACAGGAGCAGGACTCGATGATCCTGGAGGGTCCCTTCCAACTCAGCATGTTCTATGATTCTATGATGTGTGGCATCTAAGAAGCTAAATAGAAGATCTTTATAGCCCAGTCTTTCACTAAATATTTTTGAAACTAGGTGTTTTCCTCCTCTGTCCTTGCCCCTCCTGCCCGCCCCTGTATTACTTTATTGTGAGCCTCCCCTTTGTTAAATAAATGCAGACATCCAGTGCTTTAGTTACAGTAGTTTCCTGCTGCTAAAATAGATAGAAAGATAGAAAGAAGTGCTAAGTGTGGTCCAAGACTGGACCACAAGTCACAAGTAAGTTGTGACCTATCTGCACTGTTAAACCTCAGCAGAACTGAGACAGTAGCGTTTGCTCTGCACAATAAAAAGCGTATGAGAAGGCACCCTGTACCATTTCAGTAGCTGTAGAGCAAAGAGAAAATACATGAAATAATACTTGTTTTGCAAAAAATTACTAGCATGGTATTGGGGATGGTTGTCATCGTGAAGGTCTTGAAAGATGTTTAGCACAACCCCAGTTAAGTTAGAGCTGTGTGCTCAGTTTCTCAAAAGATTACGAACTGAGATAGTTCTATTCTAAATGCCTCCAGGAATGAAATAAACTGGCATAGATAAGAAAAATTTACCTTGCTCATGGTGTATTGTCACATGAATGAAGTGTTCTTGAATAATTTGTCTGACTATGCTGAAATAAAACAGACTTTTCTTTCATGTCTGGTGTGGGTGTTTTCTTCAGCTAACATCTTACTGAAAGACAGCTCCCATGTTGCATTCGTGTTTGGCTTTTGCTGAGTATGTAAGATCATATTTTAGGAAGTTTTGGGACTAGTAGAAGATCTTATTATGTCACTAGTCCTTGGGAGTGTGTGGAGAATAACAGTTTGAGGGGTTTTGATGGCTTTACCCAGGGACCAGTTTGTAAACAATCTTCCTATTATTAGTGTTGAAAACGACATTCTTTTTCTACAAAAGCTATTTTAAGAGAAGTTCTTGATGTCTGTATTTGTGTACCAGTAGTTACAAGCATGGATCAGTATTAATTGATATTTAATGTGTGAATATAAATAAGCTAGATAAACTACATTCCATTTGAAAAATCATCAAAACATAGTTGTTGCCTTTAAGTAGGAGTTTGATGTGTAGGAGTTTGATGCTAATACAATTCTAAGTAAGAAAATAATTGATTAAGATACATTATTTGCATGAAGGCTACAATGAAGAATGTATCTAGCTGCAGTAGGAAGATACTGATGTGTGATGCTAGAAGAGGTTTTTCTTATGAAGTATTGCTTTCGGAAAATCCAGGTTTCTATTTGTTGTCCCTTTATTTCCTCAGATGCAATTAATAGCCTGTTTCTCTAAAGGGGAGGAAAATACTGTTTTGAAGGCTTTTATGAAAAGGTTTCTTAGTGGTGTTGTGTATACTTTTCAGATTACTGGAAATTAAATTCAGTGAATGAGGCTCGGGAATTTTTTTTTTTTTTATTCCATTTTATTTATGTACAAGATGCTATTTGTACTGATTAAAGACAAATGAGATTTATTTTCTTCTGGTGTGGCTGAGAAATTAAATTGAAGAATAGCTTTACTGATGTAGCTTAAAACAGATGTGGAAGATGGGAGAGAGCGCTGATTCCAGAGAGGTGTCAAATAATATCTGATTATGTAATATTTTCCTCATATGTTTAGTCAAGCCATTTTAACTATGAAATAGCTGACCTCAACAAGACTACTTGCAGAAATTATGCTGATAGGAACTACCATTATGGAAAACATGAAAAATGAGTGTATTTGTTATTTATGACTATTAAGTGTGCAGTCCTCCAAACTGTCACTCCTATTGCTTATCTTTTTTACCTTGGTGGAATTAAAATACAGGCTGCCCCAAGTGAGTAGAGATTATAAGGTTTAGTATTTAGTGACCCTGCTCTGTCAGGGGGGTTGGACTAGATGATCTTTCGAGGTCCCTTCCAACCCCTAGGATTCTGTGATTCTGTGAAAAGAGCTTGTAATGATACAACACTCCAGAGCATGTATGCCTACTGCTCTATATAAGTGTTTTATTATAGGGTTGCTGGTGCCGCAGTAGTGAAATATCTAGGACAGAGGGAAATGAGACTGCAATGATTTTATCCTGCGTAACACTGCTAGTTTCTAAGCACCGTAAATGACCTATTAGTAACCAAATTACTTAAGATGTTCTTGAATAACATCACTTGTAGCTGGATTCTTGCTTGGGCTGGATAGTAGAAAAGGGAAACCTAAAGCTATTCTGTGAGATGTAAATTTGTGATGGCATAGAAATAACAGATTTTTCTTTTAATAGGTTCTGGAAAGCATTAATGCCACCGATGAATGGCTTGATCTTCGCTCTCAGCTCCAGATGACTTGTCCTGTTGTTCGTAAGGGTATGTGTACTTCTGTTGTGAAAGTGTTGACAAAAATCTAGAATGATTTTAAATCATATCCTTATAGCTTTTTCTTTGGTTCACTTTGGCAGCCACACTTAGCAGTCTCTAACTTAGTAGTTTGTTCTTGATCTTTGCAGCCATGACAGGATGCAATGTCAATTATCTCCTGGCTCCTTGGAGGAGATACAGAGTGTCAGTGCAGCCAAAGGCCTTGGACATGCCACTGAATACCTAGTTCACAAGCCTCATAGTTTTGCCCATCACTGTACCTTTCAAGATCATCTCATGCAGGCTGCTGAGGAGCGAGGTTTCACTGCAGTGACTTCCTGCAGGCTTGCTTACTGGTATGGGGAAAAAGAAATAGAGGGTTGTGTAGAATCAGTCATATGTTGGCCATGTTGCCTAGGGCAATGCTGTCTTTTTAGTCTGCCTGGAAAATCCCTCCCAAAAGGATCCTTTTGAATACTGCTTTTGCACTGCAGAAATGTTAGGTGCTCACACAGTAATTCAGGAGAGAGAACAATTTAGCTCTTTTACATATTTGATTTTTTAAGAGTGTCTTGCAGAAATGCTGTCTTGGAAAATCAGAATTTTAGAGACTGCGTAACTGTGATTGATTTTACTGAAACTGTAAAGTGACCAAACTGTGTGAGGCAAAAGCATGCATGCTTTGGAAAAGGGTTGCATTGCTGACATAACTTCAAAGAGAAAAAAGAACAGAAAATAAAATTTCACTGAGTTCCAGTAAAAGTTGCATCTAGTCAGCTTACCAAACCTTATCCTTTTGTATTGTAGTGTGCCTATGAGCTTCTGTTTTTATTTGCCACTGTACAGCATCTAATAAATAGACATTGCCCTTCCCTAAAGAGTTTACAGGTCAGGTATTTCAGAGATGTGTTAACACAAGTTCATTAAAAGGTGAATTAAGTTACATCTACCACTGTTGATACATGAAAGTTGATGAAGTAACCATAGAGAAAAGATGGTGAAAAATGGTAGCCTGGCCTGTAACTTTTAGTGTTACTGCTGGCCCTTTGATAGTTAATACTATGTTAGTAATCCAGAAGACTATATTGCCATCACAGCAGTGCAATTCACCACCTTTTTGGTAAAGAGATGGTGAAGCTGGTAGATGTCACTCCTTCTGAATGTGTTTATGGCCTGCACACAGCTGAGATTTTGTGTTGGTTCTATCTGAGACAGGGAGACCTGGACTTAGAGCCGAGCTGTTTTAGAGACTTGTGTAAAGGTAGTAGAACAAAAATTAATGAGAAACAAATGGGGCAAGGAATATAGATGGTATATTTGTATGCTTAAAAGTATGTTGCTTATTCAAAGAGTGTAATGTGTGTAGAGGTTGAACAGTGCTAACTGATTGTTGGTTGATAGGGCAGCCCCACCGATCATTGCACTCCCAGGTGATAATTGTTTTGTACTAATAAGGTTAATTACTTAACAAGGCTAAGGACTTTAAAAGGCAGGGCTAGGGGCACTGGGAGAGCTCAGTGCCTGAGCACCAGAGGAGAGAGCAGTACGTGCTCTATGTAGTGGACATTGAAGTCTGTTAGACCTACAATACCAGCCAGGACATCACGCGCTGGAAGTGCGTCCGGCTCCGTGCCCCCCCTGTGCTCTGGGGCGGCTTGCTGCCGGATTGGTGTTACATCACCTGTCCTCGCCTGGATCCCCAGCAACGTGTAACATAGTCTATCCTAAAACATATGAGTGAATTAGCAATGGGTTTAGTAATTCAAATGAAGAGTGGATTTTGGATGCAGTAGGAGAATAGGACATGCAGTGCATTTTGAACTGCCCCAGTAAAAAAGGAAAGAGGTGATTTTAAAATATTTACCTTCTGTCCCTCTGGACATAGTTTTTAGCAAGTGACCAAAAAAACAGGAAAGCTGAAGATAATTTAAATTGACTTAAATAGATTTAAATGGAAAATGCTCATGAAATGTCACTGATCTTGGTGACTTGCTGTCCTCTAAAAAGTTTGAATTTAGCAAAAACTGGGTAGCAAATTGTACTAAGTTTTCTGAACACTGATTTTTCTAAAGCCACTACTTTGTTTATAACTTAAGCTTCTGTTGTTAGATGTCGTCTGTTACTGAAAATGGAGATGTTATTGCTGGAAAACCAAATGAAGAGAAAACATATAAAAAGGTAAATAAGACAACATTTTCATTGCATGTTTTTCCCTTTATATTGGTAATTTAAACCTGCTGTAAGTAAAATATATTGAAGAACTGACTAAATATAGGAACAAACAAAACATGTTGCATGGATTTTTTAAAAGTACTATATTCCTTCTGGGAAATCACAAAGCGTTTCTACCCACTGCAGTGCTGACTATTTGAAAGCTTCCTCAATACAGCTTTAAGTATACGCTGTTGCTAGATTGATGGAAATTCTTTCCTCTTAGCAACAGATACACCTCTGGGCATAAACACTGCTGTCAGAAATTTAGTACGATAAGTTCCCAAATGCTTTGAATGTTTAGGCGATGTGTCTGGACTACAAACCTACCCTACTACCTCCTCAGTGCTTTGCCAGACAGTACACTTTTTGCTTGGTTGTTTTTTTAAAAAATAAATGTTATTTAAAAGAGAACACATTTAATGTAGGAGCATGCATCAATGGTAACAGCACAGGGCTATTTAGATGTTATAAAAATAGCTGATACTGGTTTTGTTTTAGTTTTTCTATCACGGATTGTCTGGAACCAGCATTATTTAGGTTGATCTAGCACTGCAGATAACTAAGGGGAGCCATACCTGCATTTTTCGATTCATACTTACATAACCACGTTGTTAGCTACCAGGTTTGATCATTTTCTTGACAGATCACCTCAAAGAAGTGGTGATTTTTTTTCTTAATTTCTGTAATCTGGCACAGAGATCTACATAATCCTACAGTATTTATCGTGGGTTAGGGTTTTTCATTTCTGAGTGTTGCCTACACCACTAATGGTGAGGTCAAGGAGAATAATCTATTATTTCTTTTCCCATCCCTTTTGTTGCTAGCTATATTTTCAGTATCTGAGTGTCTTAACAGCCAGATAATTTTCTCAGAAATTAAAGGAAAAAATATTTGAGAAAATACTCTTTTTAGATATGGGTTATATTCAGTCTCCCAGCTTACGACTTTAAAATATTGAAGCCTTAATTGCTCTTAGTATGAGGAAGAAAGAGAAGTTCAGTGCCTGAGGTGGACACTTTTGCGGTTTTATATTGCTAGACTAGACAAGACAAATCATGGCAGTCTGACCACAGCTGAGTTTCCGTTCCTGCCAGTCATCCTATATGTCCTTCTCTGTTCCTGTTCAACTCTAAATTCACAATATTCCTGAGGAAGCCTTGTAAAGACTTCTTACCATAGCACAAATTCTTCTATGTGTTTATTGGAAAAACATCTCTGACAAAACCTAAGATTCACAACCACATTACACTGGGAGATCACAGTGATTATCATCTCCAAATTCTACCCTTTCCCCTGAACTAACAGTTGTCTGTACTTGTATCTTACTACCAGTTTAATTCATTTTCTTACACTTACACTCTCAGTTGTTTCATATTCAAGATCCTGTGTTATATACGCTCCACAGGTTAGTGTTATCACCAAATACTATCATTATGCTCCTGCTTTTTGTGATAATGTTAATTAAACAATTAATAAATTTTGACTCCCATGGTTTATCCTTGCAGGGCTTACTGATAGCGTGTCTTTGCCTGGTGCTTTTTTTGCTTTTAATGATGTATCTCTCCTCTTAAGCCAAATTCTTTATGAACCTTGCACTTCCTGTTAGTTCTCACCTTTTCCAAATATTCCATATAACATTGTTTCATATTTTTTAATAGAATTGGCTTCATCTATTTAGAGGATTTGTTATAGGGTGAGCCTGGCAAGACCTGTGTTCAACAGGGACGTTTCATGCCATTTCCCATTTAGCCCACATTTTTAGGTAAATTTCACAAGGCAATCTTGCTCTTCTGAGGTCCTGTTTACAGTTAAGACCCACCTATCTTTTATTGCCCACAATCACTTTTCTTCATTCTTTTATACAGGTGTTGCATTTACAGTTCTCCCATCATGCATTGTTGCACTTGGTTTGTTTAGCTGGAAAATACTTGCAATTATGTCCTGTGACTTCCTGTGCCACTTCCTGTAGAAACCTGGGCTGGAGAAGAGCTTGTTCCTCCGCTGGTGCTTTTTTATCTACTTGAGCAGTTCCTCTTCCCATTTAGCATTGCCTTTGATCACAGTGGAAACATTTAGGAAAGATACTCATATAGTTGTTAACCCATTGTCATTGCTCAGAGGCTTCACTTCCACTTTTTTTTTTCCCTAAAAAAAATAAAAGGGTGAAGAAGCTTATGCTGTTCAGCTTAGAAAACCAAAGGGCAGTACCTTGGCTTGAATTGTGGCAATTCTGGTTTTTACTCTACTCTGCTTTGACCTGTGATGTATAGTACAAGGGTAGCTGTGTAACTGCGTTTAAGATGGGACTGAGTAAATTTATGAAGGACTGTGTGGCATGGGACCTTTGGTACTGGTGTGTATGTTTGACCTGAAATACTCTTACCAGTGGTGTGCTTCCCTGAATAGATCTGGTAGCCAAAGAAGTTGTGTCATGAGATGTGGGCACAGAGGGTTTCAGTGGAGTGATAGTGTGGCTGGAAATAGAGTGGGTAGCTAGCATGTAGTTCAGAAACACAGGCATTAGAAAAGTTTTGTAATGTCAAGTTCTATGTGACTAATTCAAGGGATTTCTAGTGATAATTTGGGGAGATAACTATGCTGAAACATGATGACAGTTCCAGTCTCAACCCTAACCCAGGTAGAAGGTCACCCTTGCAAAGCAGAGAGATTAGTGAAGAAAGAGTTAATGTCATCCTGCCATCATCTCCTGTTGTGGGCCCACTGGTTCTGCATGAGGACTCCGTAACAGTAACTGTCATGAGCTGTGTGGTTTGGTCTTAACTTTGGAATCTTCCATGGGTTCTTTATCTTCTCACAGTAATTTCAAAGGGGCTTGCTGATTCCAGGCCTGCAGTCACTTTGTGGCAAAAAGTACATGATACTCAGCTGCATGCTGGAATGTCCATAGTGCCCAAAATAAAATGACATCTCTAGGGATAAGGGGTGCACTTTGACTGCCCCTTCCTTGCGTGGGACAGGGGGTGAGGAAGAGCAATCCTCAATCTGATCTAAAAAGCAAAATGTTCTTTTGTTTTACACAATTTTGCATTTTGCGTAATTATATCTTATGTCCATTCATGTTTCATAATAACATGGAAAGATTATGTCTTTGCAACTTTAGTCATATATATACATATATATATATATACATAAAGTACATACAAATGGGAGACGTGATGCATGGAAAATGTCTGCTTTTTGATGTAAAATCCAATGATCCATTAGAGAAAATTAAATAATTGTCTTGACTTTGGAGGCATTTTCCCTGTGCCTTATCCAATGAGAAATAAACCTAACTAATCAATATATATTAAACACTGTTTTAGTTGCTTGATCTGGAAATGTAAATATCTCTTATTAATAACTGTGAATTCTCTCATAAAAGAAACCTGAGGGGAAAATGGAGAAAATAATCACAAATACTTGATTATTTTTTTTAATCAATTTGTTTTAAGCAAGTGTAAAAAACCAGTATTTTTGTCTTAGAAATAAGTGTTTTTTATCTAGGGCAAATGAAACTGCTTACCTTAGCCAATACAACTCGTCTCATTGATACAGAGATGAATGATGGCTTTCCAAAACCCTTTTCCATCAGAGAACAAACTATTTCTAATGACTGTTTGAAGAAAAACAATTTTCTGTTGGGACATGTAGGAAACCGTCACGTTCTTTTCCTTCTGGTTCACTCCCCATCACTTCTGAAGACTCTGGAGTGGATGATCTATGTACTGCTTTGAACAGCAGCTGGACTGGTCTAATGTTGAAAGGACATACAGTTGCAGATGCACTTAGTGGCGTGAGACTCAGTTGCCACAACATATGGAGAATAAGTAGGAACAAAGACTCCATAATCTGCTCCCTCTTTGATTGTTCCCTCTTCATACTGTAATTCTGCCTTTTGCATGGTGTTCACACCGTCAGGGTGTGCACTGCTGAGGGTGATGTTCACATCTAGTGCACCTGATCTCTGAGGACTAGTGAGCTGTGATAAATTAGGTTGTAGCTCTACACTAAGAAAAAGCATCTGAATCATTCACTGGTGAAAATGGGCAATCCTCAAAATGTGCTTGTTCTTTCCCTGTGTATATACATTAGTGGATTTTGGCCTGCTGTTAACTCTTTAGCATAGTTTGGCCTTGGGAGAGCTCCCAAATGGATTGTTTGCTTGTTCATCCTGGGGGAAAAAGGAATCTTGCTTAGAATTGGAAAGTTTTATTTCTGATCCCTAGTATCTTTTGCTGTGCAGTCGCAATAATGTTCCAAGCATGTCCTGAATCTATGTAGATTAGTTGTAAGAACTGTCCATATATTACAAACATCTGTAGTAGTGACTGTTTTTCATTGTTTTAAGATCACCTCAGTTGGGTAAAATGAAACTTTCTACAGGAGAGTATCTTTGACTTCACCCAAGATAAAGCTTTCCAGAATAATAAGTAGTCTGTAGGCCTATCAATTGCATTTCTAGGACTTTAGATTCTTCTAGTGTTTTCTTTATGATTTTGGTCAGCTAGAGGTAGGTAACATCCTTATCTGAATTAACTAGATCTGCATTTCTTCAATTTCCTACAACAGTCAAGTTTTGGCCCACTTCCCTGGCAGAAGAAAATCTGACTTGCCAACTGCATGAAGGTAAACGCCTTGGAGCTCCAAGAAAATGTTAGATTACCAAAACCTTTTGAGAGGCCTTGTACGAACATTGATACAACATCCTTTCAGACTCTGAAATGCATAACTAGACCAAGACAGTGGCATAGTTTCTATTACGAATCATGTTTCTTCATTCAGCTCTATTTTTTTTGTTCTGTTTTTTTGTTAGCTTTTAGTTTTTATGCCACTGCAGTCTGACATAAATGATCTTCTGGGTTTTAATTGTCTAATTATTTAATCAAAGTCCTTGAGAGATGATGAAACACAACTTTGTTTATTTTATTTTATTTTGAAAACCGCAACTTTCCCTTGCATATCCTCATTTTAAAATGGTGATATTTAAGGTGAGTCTATAGGGCTATTCAGATGCAGTTATTTGCTTACAAGCATTATAATCTCTGAAACTCCTCCTGGGTTTTCTCTGTATCTGTAAATGTCAAGAAGTTGCTGAGTTTACAGTGTGAATATCACCTAAAAAATTCAGTCACTCTAGTCAAAAGACTTAGTTCCTGGAAGAAAAACTTCACAGATACGTGTTCAATGCGGCTTTTAAGATAGAGGATTCAAGTAACTTTGAGATCAGAAAAATCTTAAATAATGCAAAACGTGGCTAGCTCTTTGAGAGTGGGCGGTTTTTTGGTTGGTTTGGTTTTGGGTTGTTTTGGTTTGGGTTTTTTCCAGAAAGAGAGAAACAGAGAGAGGAAAAAAAAAGTAAAGAAAGAGAAGCTGTGATTATTTGCTCTATTTCATGCCTGAAGAGCCTAAGCAAAGTGGGAAGGGAGCCTGGCAACAAACTCCAGTCACTAGACTGTAGCTTCCTTTGGGTATTCATCACAGTCTTGTTGCTGAAATCTGGAGTATGCAGTAGCCACTTTTTTTTCCCATTTCCTCCTTATATTTTGCAGACTTTGTCGTGAGAAGCTGCTGGCATATTGTGCAGCTTTTGCTTTGCAATGTCATCAATTACACAGTAGTCCCTAAATCTGCTCTGTGGTTTACAGATTTCAGTAGTATCCTGATGTTTAATACTAGGATGGCGGCAGTAATGGGGCACCAGTAGGTCTATCAAAGCATATAAAGTGTGTAGAAGAAAATCATACCAGAAAAAAAAGCATATATATAGAGAGAGCACTTGTGTAAACCTGCTACTAGATTACCAAAATCTCTGTAATCTGAAGGCTGCCACACATGTATACAGTTGGACTTTGTTTCTCGTTATTACACACCTTGTGGCTCTTCTGCTTAGCATATTACAACTATTTTACATAACCTGTTCAAAACTGTTGCGTATCATAAGTGTGAGTCACTTTCCCCAAAAACAAAGGGAATTTTCCTGGATAAAGAAAACCAGCTAAGTATTGTTAGAGCCTGCAAACATACACGAGCAGCATTGCTACATCACTTTTGGTATTGGCTTACGCCCTGCATCTAATGTCTGCACATAGGGTACTTAATCTTGCAGACATTAAAAGTTGGTTACTGCTGTTTTTGCTGCACTGGGACCTATATTTTCAATGGCAGACTTTTGAGCGCTTTGTACGTTTGCAGAGGTACAGAAATGACTGTCTGTAGTGGTTTTGCCTGGAGCAATGGCTGCTACCAAACTTAACAGGTCTCAAAATCTTTTTTCAGAGAGGTAAAGAACCAAAGCACTTGGATTCATGGCTACTCCTGAAAATTCGACACAGATGTTTTGAAATGGAGGAAAAATTAAGTGAAAGCCATGGAGTCACCTGAATCCAATTTTGGGAAATGGAAGGAGATCGGATTCAGCTTGGCTCAGAAAGTTATTCTGATGGCAGTTGAGCAGGAAGAATCTAATATGTGGATATCTTAACTGTTTCCTGAGAGAGCATCCCAACAAAGTTGCTAAACTTATTCAAAAACACTACAAGAAAACTACTTTCACCAATTTTGAACAGTAATTATATAAAGAGGACTAAAAAAAGATGCAATATTATCAGTTGCACTTGTTTAATGATCTAGCATTTATGCTAGCATTCAGTATGCCAGAAGAAAGAAAAACTTAGTAATAGCCGTTCACACCGCCTCGAGCCCCACACCACAACCCCCAGCAGCAAGATCCAGAGGTGAGGGTAAAGGCAGAAGTCCAGCTTCGTAAAGTGTGACGTGCAGCAGCTGGGCAAACCAAGTAAGATTCTGTGGATTTCTTTTTTTTTCTTCTTTTAACTTCCACTGAAGGTGTGCAGCCTTCACTGAAGGAAGGCATTTTACAGCGTTGCAGATTCTACAGCAGTCCAGTTCGTTAAGTCCCACCAAGCAGCAGAGTGGGCTGGTGAGGGAGACCAGAGCAGGCTTCTCCACAGATCTTAGTGGAACAAAATGAACTGATGGCAGTGACATTGTGGAGAGCATGGCTGCAGAGCAGTGTTAATCAGTGGTAGCTTCTGCTCAGATGCCTTTTTGTCCCCATTTCTTACACAGAACTGTGGTAACTAGGTATCTCTACCATTTCATTAGGGAGGTTTTCAAACCTGTTTGATAGTAGTATAGAGGGTGGAAGAAAGTAAACATCATATTCCAGAGGGATAATGAGGTGGCTTAGCTGTGGCAGAATTTGTGGGGGTTTTTGTTTTGTTTTTTCATTACTTTATAATCCCTGCAATAGGGCAGGTGTCTTCCGGAAGAATCACCATCTTTGCCCCAGAAAGTTCATAGGCCAAACTCCAGCTGCAATAAAATGAGTTATAAAAAGGGAGAACAGATAAACAAGGACAAAGTTTATATCCACGCAGTCGTAAAGGACATCCCTAGAATGTCTACTCTTCAAGAAGTCGAGAATGTTTAGTTACATTTTTTGTGAGCTGCTTGTGGGGGGTGCATAAAGATTTAGCAAAGAACAATTGAGAGTTAAAAGAAGAATGAGAAGATAACTTCGTGAATGAAAATAGATGGGAACTTCTATAAAATTAAATCAAGCTCGCATCCCAGTCAGTTCCTTTCAGCTCATATTTTGTTAAATGGTTTGTTTTTTGACATTTACAGTCCCATACAAATACGGAGAAAGTAGAAGAAAACTGGTTTAAAAGAATAAACCTTTTTGCCATTCAAAACCCGACTGGATGCATTCCTGTGTGACTTGCTCTAGGTTGTCTTCCTCTGGTGGGGGGGTTGGACTAGATAATCTTTTGAGGTCCCTTCCAACCCCTGACATTCTATGATTCCGTGATATCTGAAGTCTTTGTGCACTATATACGCAAAACCAATCCTTGACTGTCACAACAATGGTTCATTAGGTTTGCCAGCCATTTACAAACATCACACTCTAATGGAAACGGTTATTGAACAACGTATAATATACTTTCTGAGTATAATATATTATAGCATAGTACTATACTATGATATGTACCTATATTTTTGTCATCTCTAATTTTTTTTAAGTAACAGACTTTTCCATTTCTTCCAATAGCCTTGTCCCTAACTTGCACACTTGTTAATAGCTTCAGTTCAGTTATTTTTTGTCACCTGAATGTAAATTGCCTTTACATACATTGTGTGTCTGATTAATACTTTTATTTTATGAAAATAATAAATTCTAAAAGCAGTGTTAAAATCCTACTTAGTACGTTCATGCGATCATGCGCAAACTTAGTACCTGATTTTACTACTCTGAAAAAGGATTTCAGCTTGGAGTGATGTAGAGTGAGTGAAAAACCCATCTGTAGAGAAAATGAGACATTCATGAGACAGCACATCTAGTGCTAGAATACCTTATCAGTGATGCAGGTATTATCACAGAATCACAGAATCCTAGGGGTTGGAAGGGACCTTGAAAGATCATCCAGTCCAACCCCCTTGCCAGAGCAGGGTCACCTAGAGTACATCACACAGGAACGCATCCAGGCGGGGTTTGAATGTCTCCAGCAAAGGAGACTCCACAACCTCTCTGGGCAGCCTGTTCCAGTGCTCTGTCACTGTCACAGTGAAAAAGTTTTTCCTGATATTCACATGGAACCTCCTATGCTCCAGTTT
>VZRW01001020.1:0-19296 GCA_013398125.1 Aegotheles bennettii | reverse complement strand
ATTTGTATCCAGAACCTGCATTTAAGCCATCAGCCTGCATTGTGATGCCTTGGCACGTATGTGCAATTGCCTGTAATTTGTGACCCTTTGTTTCCAGAAGATAATACATGCTCTTTCAAGCTCCTCAAGCAGTTTGAATGTCCAGTTAGATTGGAGATGTCTTAAGTTAGAACCCAATGTCTGAATTATTTGGGCAATTTGAAAAGTTTCAGTCTGTACAACCAGAAAATTGATTTTTGTAGCTTCTGCTGCAACGCAGTGTTGCATTTAAACCTTTCAAATGAAAAGCAGTCATCTCTCTGAGATCTAGGAGGTAAAGTTGGCATTGCGTTGTTATCACAAAATGACTAAGAGTTTAGCCAGAACAGAAGTCTGTTTTTAGCAAACTCATGCTTGATTTCTTACTTTCTACTCAGACTGCATCCTCAGCTATTAAAGGTGCTATCCAGCTGGGAATAGGATACACAGTAGGAAACCTTACATCAAAACCAGACAGAGATGTTCTTATGCAAGACTTCTATGTAGTGGAAAGTGTCTTCCTACCTAGGTAAGTACAAGCTTATTCAATTTATTTTCAATAGAATTTCATAATGAAACCCTTAACTAGGTATTTCAAGTAAGGATTGTTTTCCAGTTCTAACAAAATGGGGTTAGTGTAAATATAATGTATGAGAACTTGAAAATTATCCTGTCTTCATGTTGTCAGTGAAAGTGAAGGTAGGGAGAAAACTGGGAAGATCACACTTCAATTGAAGGTTTGAAACTTGTCACTTCTAGAGAAGGAAAGTAATTGTGACACTTTCAATTAAAGGATCTGCTAATTACAGTTGAAAGAGATTTGTGGATCTATATGCAGTGAAGTATTGTGTCCAACATTCACATGCATAGTTTAATTTTTAAAAACTGAGAATGATACTTTCCATTTTGTTGAAATGTTGTCAAAATTTATGAAAATTAAAGTCCTGCAAGTGTTAAAAGTAATGTAAGAATTTACAATACACTATAAAATTCTAGCCAGAACTTTAGCCTATGATGACGCTCACTCAGCTCTTACTCGCTGACTACAGGTTGTGGCCACCTCAGCTTGTGTCACTGCGAGTTGGTGGTATAGAATTTGTAATAATACAGTTATGCTGATAAGAATCAAGGTCATACTCATTTTGGTGGCTTCAGAAGCTCAAGCACAGTGCTGTGTAACTTTTCCAAATTGCATATGCTAGGAAAGGACAAAGAAGGTTTAGTAAAAATATTTCAAAATCAGGGTGACTTCTATTCAGCGTTGTCTGGGTTCTTTGAAGTACTAAGTACCAGTAGTGCCCATCATTTCTGTAAGGACATGTTGTGTATGCAGTATTCCCTGAATTTGGGAATGCTTTCTTTGAGTCTTCAAAGTTTTGTTCATGTGCAGTTTGAATGCCACTTCATAAACTTTCTAATAATTTCCAACCCTTAAAAATTACTGATGTCACTAAAACAAAGTTAAACTGACAATATGCAAAATAATTTTAGGCACTTTAAAGTTGATCTCTCCTCATGTAAGTTTGCTTGATGCAATTCCTGTTTTCCTCTGAACTGAGATAACCTTTAAGGAGAAGAAAATTTATTTCTTAATGTGAAATGAAGCTTTTATATTACATTCTTTAGTTCCTAGTAATTGAAAGTATTCATATCCTTGTTCTGGTGTTAGCTGTAAGGTTTGTACATAGTTTTGTAGTCTTTCTTTTGTAGATTAGATTAATATAAAGAAGTTAACTGTGTGCATGTGTTTTCATACACTGTAATCACAAAATTTGTTTGTTTAAAAGCAAGTTACAGCTGAGAAATTTGCATATCATGTAGCAAAGTTTTTATTGGTCTGAAAAATGGAGTGAGAGGGAGTAAGCCATCATATCTGTGAAATGTATGACTGTGACAGTGATGGCAAGCTTCTGTAGTTTGTTTGGCTGTGATACCAGCTTTGTTGTTCATGGAAATTAAATGAAACACATGTGCTGAAACTGTTTTATTATGTAGCACAGTTTTGGAAAAAAAAATCTAATCTCTATCTTTCTTAACACAATTGCAAAGGTACAAGTAAAATAGTGATTTGTAGTCCATAGCATTTTGTATGTCTTCTCTCCTGTGAAACTTACATGCATATACACTCAGAAATGAGATTTCTCGGTTTTCTGTTGGTTTTAAAGGAAAGCTGGGAGAGATCCCTTCTGGCTTAAAAAGAAAAAAAAGGCAGAAGAAATAGCCTGTTTGCACTAACATAGAATTTATTATAATAGCTTTAGTAACATCTTTCTGGACAGTTTCCTATAAATAAATAAATCATATGAGGAAAATTAGACAAAGTAATGGCCAGAGTAGCACAGCTTTTTTTTTATTTTGTTTTTGCTTAGCTATTTGGTAAGGAAGAGTATATATGGAGCCTCTCTATAAAAGAGCACTTGCTATATAACATTCTCTGTGAAACTAAAACCTGGTTATCCATATGAATCTCTTAAAACTGTGACACTTGAGTTCTTGTGATAATGCACAAAAATGTCAAATTTCATGTCATTCCTATGTCTCAATGTAACATACACATTCATTTTTCTAAAATGATTTCAATCCAAAGTGGTATTAGTTTGCATAAACTAATTTTTTTCCTAGTAATTTAGGATAGCACATAATGATACAAGCTTCCTGGTGGAGGGTGTTGGGACACTGAGTTTTTCATGATGTCATTATGTGAATCCATCCTGAATCATATCGATAGGTGTCTTTGCTACCCTAGTCAGAGGTGAAAAGCTAAGGTGCATGTGTTTTCCAGATAGGTCTGCGCTCCCACAGTGCACTTCAGGTGCTCTTCACTTTTTCCTAGGATCATACCCACATGTGAAGGCAGTACTGTTAAAAGTCATTAATGACTTTTTTTTCCCCCCTTGAGTTGGTCTGGGTTGAAAGCAATTATTTGAAATTAGTTACACCTGCAGGTCCAGTAGGATGACCTCTAACCTGACGTCTACCTGGATGCACACCGGAGCTAGCCAAGGTTAAGTAAGCTTTTTGCCAGATGTCCGCAGCTGGAGGAGAACCTGACAGTGCAGCAAGTGTGGTGCTGAAAGCAGGTGCTTACCAAGCAAGGAGAGGCATTTGTCCACCTGCTTTGTCTATGCATAATTCAGCTGCAACTCTAAGCAGGTTATTAGCTGAGCTTCCTCTTCATTGTGGCCAATTCACGGCCTGCCTCTTTGCAAGCTGTCCAGCTCCACCTTGCTCCCATGTTTTCCCTTCCTCCACCTCGCCTCACCTGGGTCCGGCAGCGAGGTGAGAGGACAGCTGTTTTGCAGAGTCATAGGCACACCTGCTGCTTTAACAGCAACAGAAATGCTGTTATGGCAGCAGTGATAGAACAAACCCGAACTAGTAGAAATGCAATGAAACAACAGCCTGCACACCAGCAAGCAGAATAGTGCTAGCTGAGCCCCTTTACTGCTAGGGGAAAATAACCAACAGGCGCTTGTAAATGTGATCAGTTGCAGAAGATAAACAGTCTTTGCGTATCTCTCAGCCCCTGAAGCACACCTCAGCACTGCCTGTACGTCAGCTTCGGTAACCATAGCAAAACACTTCCAGTGGTATTAGGAATCATGAAGCAGGGAGAAAAGCACAAAGGAAAAAAAAGCAGTTGGTTCAGACCTGAACATAAGTGCCCTGCTTATTGTGGCAGCTACTGCCGTGAATCAGGAATAACTCCATGGATTGCAGGTTACTTTGTAGCTGGGTTAAATCCGTCAGAGTTTAGCCCAGATTCATTTAGGTGTTTATTTCAGGAAGTGACTTTGAGTGTAGTACGGGTATCTCTGTACAGTGAGTGGATTTGAATTGCAAAGGTGCTTGCTTTCATTTGTACACTGTAGGGTGGGGCAAGTGAAAAAGTGCCTTTGTCACTTTCTGCTTCACATTGTGGCATCCCCTTTGTCCCTTTTCCTTTGAGCTGCCCAGGATTTTATAACACATTGCTTCTGGCAACTAAGTGACGTATGATCAGGGGCTCTTATAAAGGAGTTCATTAAGCACCACCATCCAGATTGAGTTTAAATGGCACTATGCAAATGTGCTCCTTGGACTGAGAAAAAAATGCAGTCTGCAATGACACAGTTGATTCTGAAGATAATGTCTGAAGTCTCCACCCAGCTCCCTGAATACAGTGAAACAGCAGGAGGAACTACTCCAAGTAACCCATCTTCTGGTTTTTAAATACCGCTTAGGAAATCCAGCAATGGGGTTGCCTACCTGGTGCTGGTACTGCTGCAGCAGTGGCTGAAGGGTTCGATGGGAAGGTTGTGTGTCCTGCCTGTGCTCTCTATGCTCTGTCCTATGATCCAGCTGCATGGGGCATATTTGCCCTTTCCTGAGGTATGCCCCTGACTTCCTTGGTTGGAACCAGTTCATTTCTTGGTGGTACATTTTGTCTCCAAATCAGCCATTTGTGCAATGCGGCTGCAGAAATGATTTGACAGCTGTTTGATTCGAGTGTGGAGCTGACTCCAAGTAATGTGGCCACGGTTAGAAAGGCTCATTGCTGAGCTAGTAAGTCTAGCTGTGTTGGCACTGGTGGCTCAAGCCAGTTGCTCAGCCATGGGACCATGCAGCTACCTGTGATTTGGCACGGTGGGCAGCTTGCTAAGCATTTCCAGCAGACAGGTACTAAGCAGGTACATTTTCTATGGTGGGTCTTGACAAGCTGAACAGAAGCTGGTCCATTCTATCAGCTGTCTTTGGGTAGTCAATCGTATTCACCTTCAGAAATGCAGAGCATTTGGAGCAAGGCAGTATGTTTCAGGCTCCACCTCTTTTTGTTTCCTTAGACAGGGGCTGCTGCTAAGCACAGCTGAGAGTCTGACCTTATTGCAGCAAGCTGTTAATCGGCCTCGTGAGCTTCCCTTGCTAATACACTTTCAGCTTCTAGATCCTGCATATTGGGAAGACTTGCTATGGTATCTAATTTAAGTAGTAAGCCTGGTTAGATGCTGTTGACTGTGTGCACCCTACAGTCATCTGTGCAGCAAACTGGTTCAATTATAAACTGCTTTCTTGTGATGCTAATGAAAGATTATTCAATGTTTTCTGCTATTTAATGTCAAAAGCTTAATATTGTATTATGATAATATTTGGATGACAGCCCAAGTAAGTAGTCAAAAATACTAAGAAAGTAAAACTTTGGACATATTTTAACCAGTCTGGATTTTACCCTATGTGTAATACTAAAGTATCCTGTTTTCTGGTATGTTTTTCAGGAATGATTTAGAAAAATGAGGAAAACTGATACTTGCCCTTGGAAATATGACACAAGTACCAAAATTGTGTCAGGAGTTACCCGATGGGCGAAGTATTGTCTTTGTAATTGAAATATAGCATGCTCTGCAGACTCGGTGTGAATAGTACTCAAATGTTCACGCTAATGCTTAGCTGTTGTGTAACTTATGCCACTGTATTTGTTTCCATTTGGGCAGTTTCAGAAGTCAGGTAAGAAAGTGGCCTTGAAGCCTTTGATAAAGCACTGCTGCTCTTCTTTGGTGCTTTGGTTGCAGAGATATGCAGAATCACCCAAGTTCTGACATAGTTTATGGTTTGTGAGTAGGGTGATAGCACAGATAGGAGGAAGTTGTTTCTGTTTGCAAAAGAAATAGTATTGAAAATGGGTATACCAATTCATTATTAATTATTGGTCTTAGCTACTTCTGTTCAAGTCAACTTCTTGGTAAACCTGTAATAACCTGGATATTTGTGTGGTTATGGAGACATACTTAAATTGTTTTTAAAGTGGCATCTCCAGTTGGTTGTGAAATAGTCATATAATCATCATAAGAAAATGTCTGTGTATTCAGCTGTTAACAGATACGATTTGCTTGACTTGTTTTGAAGGTATTTACTATCATAGAATTGTTTAGGTTGGAAAAGACCTTGGAGATCATCAAGTCCAACCATTAGCCTAACTCTACTAACCTTGCTCTACCAAGCCCACTGCTAAACTGTGTCCCTAAGCATCATGCAACTCTTCTCTAAGTCCCTATACAACTCTTACACATGTCCAGGAGATTCACAGTTGTATTTTAAAACTGTCTTGCACAGGACTGCTCAGGATAACATATAGTAACTGAAAGTATAGGAAAACATACAGTGAGTAACAAGGATATTACCACTGGACTTTATCACACAGTATGAAAAAACCTAACACACACCTATTTGTACAGGTTGTCGTAATATCTACTTCCATCATGTGAGAAGAAATTGCTTTCCTGAAATGATATATGAGAAATAAAAAAACCAAAGCACTACCTGATCTGTGAGTGTGTATTTATTGGATACAGTTTGTAGCATTTAAACACACTTTGCTGTATTGTAAAAGAGCAGCTTTATCTAAGTGAGATTGGATACTCTTAATTTTTAGTATTGGGAGGATTTAATTTAGATGGTTTACTTCTAAGGTTCTAAAAAGACTAGCTTTCATGTGAGAGAACTGAGGTGTTTGTTCTTCCACTCTTATTACAGTATGTACAAGAATGGTAGATGTGGGCCCACAACTAAAGCGTGACTCTTTTGTTAACAGCTACATCAGAGCCTATTAACATTGCTCTGTGACGAAGGCTCACTACCAAGACATGCAGCTAGCCTTCTCTGCCTCTTCAGATCGGTGTGCTGTCTCGTGAGCACGGCCTGCCAGAGTGAGGTCAGAGAAGAGAAAAGCTGCTGAGAAACGTGTCTGGGTGTCTTGTTTAGCAAATTTTTGCAAGCTGCAGGGTTAGCCATTAAAAATATGATTAGTTTTAGTCCATTTTTAATTGGATATTGCACCACCTACACTTGAAATCAACACTCAGCCTTTATTAAGAGACAGGTTAAGATGCACATACTGTCACTTCTAGGTGTGCTTGATTTAAAAAAACAAAACACTAAAATTTAAGTATTAAAGTAAATTTGTATAGTAATCTTAATCTCTCTCTTTTTTTATTCTGCCTACCAGTCTTTTGCTTTTCTGTGGCCTTACAGTTTATTAAGTTTATTAAAATACCTCATAAGTTACAATTACTTTCTAATCTTTCCAAAGCCTATGTTGTTTTTCAAAGCTCATGTAAGGAGACTTGAATTACTCACGATTGCCAGAATCAAAGCTGATATTAAAAGCCTTTACTTTTTCCATGTAATTTTTCTCATAGACCGTGCCCTAAGCTATCTGAGAGTAATATTATACAGTTGCCTCCTTTTTATTATATGTACATTTCTGTTATGTTCAAAGCTCCGTTTTGCAGATTTATTTTTTTGTCAACAGATCACAAGTATTTTTATTGTTCGACATCAAAGACATGGTCATCCCCATGAAGCTTCCTAGCCTGGTTAAAAGTTGTTGTACATAGTGCTTTGCGCATATACTTTAATCCAGCCAGAGTGAAACGCACTTGTAAAATGCAGCAAGAAAATGTGGGGAGAAACCATGAAATACGATCTCACAAGGACTAATAGAATGGAAGGGGAACAATTTTATATCTAAATAAGGTAGAGATGTATTTACATCAAGCATTTTGTGCAGTGGAAATTGTCCTTTTCAGGTAAGAGCAAGGGACGTCCTCAGCCACAAAGAATCTGAAGGTTTTCCATTATTGTGGGAAATTACTGGAAGTGAGGGTGCTTTTTCCGTTAAAAGTAGCATCAAGAAAACCTTATAAACTTTCAACAAGAAAGGCAACAAAGTAGTATTAAATTTGTGACAAGCTTGCTTCTTGCATTACAGAAAGGCTTACTGTTGGGATCCTATAACTATTCTATTAGTCAATGAAGCTGAAACTAATTAGTATGTTTAACAGAAGTGGTAGGGTATGATAAAAAGCTCTGCAGACCTTTAGTAAAAGGGGTTTTAGAAGGTGTTTTTACAAAGAATAAGGAAACTTGTCTGCATAGTGAAATTGACATATCTGTATTGAAGCTCATGTGCTCTGAATACATGGAATTGTCCTCTGTTTAGGTGGAGTTCCAAAATAATTGCTCTGGTTTGCAATTATTCTGGAATAATTCTCCACTTAATGTGCGTTACTGTCCATCTGCAGACCCAGTATTAGTCATTTTACTCCATATGCATCTATGGAATGGCTTGGACCCATGGTATTGTCATAGCAAACCTCCTGTCTTCGTTTCAGTCTGGTGAAGTTCCAACAACAGTATATATTCTGGTATAGTAAGAACATGTAAACTTTATTGTCATATTTTCACAAAATGAGCTTTTGAATTAAAGCAGCAGGAAGCAGATTTATTAAGGTATTTATGTACTGGAGGGGAGGGCTTTTTTATAAAGTTTAGATGATTAATCTATGTCATAATGTGATGCTTCAGTGGAGAACACTGTTCTGTTCTCTGCATCTTATAACATTTCAATGCATTTACAAATATGCCCCTGGTTCCCAGTGTAGCTATGTGTTACTCCTGTGGCATCCTTACAGTGCACAAAATTTCAATGGCATGCATCCAGCTGTAAAAAACAGACAGGACTGGCAGTGTTCTGAGCTGTTGAAAGACCTTATAAGAAAAAGCATTAACCAATCTTAACTGTAAATAAAAACTGACACCTCCACCAAGTGTCCTGTTGATTTCCATTTTTTACTGTATAATGGAACAATAAAATACATGTGGATTTTATTGTAATACCATGGAGTTGTTGTATGGTAGACTAGGCAGCCTTCACTGGCTGTTAACTGTCTGGTTTAGCAATCTAAGAAGCATCAGTTTTCGATCAAAGCTCTTAAATATTTTCATTATGTTTAATTTAGTCTTTGCAAGTACATTAGTTAGAGTTTGTTCCTTTTCATATCTGTATGAATACCTATCAATTTTTTGCCTTTTTTTTCTTTTTCTTTTTTGTATACTTCGAATATTCTTATTCCGAGTGTAGAGGTGCATGCTGCATTTCTGAACAATTTAGTTAAGATAAATGAGTAAAAAAGTGCTGGAAGAATTGATTTCTGCCACTGTGTCAGGTCTTGGATTTTGTACTCGTCTGTTTATCAAACCATTCAAAGACTGGCTAAATTTTGTCTTAAAACTGTTCATGTTTCTGTTGAGATCATAGCATAGAACTTCTTTTAGTTTTCATCATAAATGAATCCACAGGTAGTTTTTGTATTTTTTTTCTTCTAGTACCAATTTGCTGCTGACCTTTTCCTTTAGCTTAAATCATGTGGTATTCACCTTAAGACCCTTGCAACTGCAGCCTAAAAATACAGTGAAATGGTAAATATAAAGCAAGGAAAAGAGCTAAGGAGATTACAATGATTTTTATTTATTTTATTTTATTTTTTAATCTAAGGAGGACTGTCTTTCAGGCTGATCACCCTAGTAGTCTGCCTCTTATAGTTTGAATCTGTATCTTGCATGTAATTGCATACCATTTTCCAGAACTCCCCAAAGGGCCTGTGTCCTGTGTTCCTATTTAATCAGCTGAGTGTGTAAGCTAGCGCTGGTTTAGATTGAGTTGGGGTAACTATGTGATGCGACAGGCAGGCAAACAGAAAACAACTTTAAGGTCAGCAAAGCTGAAGTGGCTTCCCAATTCTAGACTGTACTAGCAAGAAAGGAAAGAGATGCCAGAACTGCAGTTAGCCTGCAGAAGAGACTAATGCTGAGGATTATAAGGCTGAGCCAATCAATGTTTGCTGGCACCAAAAAAATATATGTAGTCCTGCTTTCTTGCCAGTGTTCTGGCCACACGGTGCTACCCTCTCTGTTGTACTGTCCTTAGTGTCCATCAGACTCCCCTGCAAACCAATTCATGTCACAAAAATTCAGGTGAAGTCATTTGCTGCATTGACTTCCCAACCTTTTGTGAGAGCTTACATGAGGTGAGGTGACCCTTCCTGCGTCAGTAAGCTATTAGACTGGCTTGACAGTCTACTGGAGGAGTGTGAGAAGTTGTAGCATTAGTTTAAACCCAATAAATTGGATATGGATGGTGAAAATAGTAATTTCCTTTAAGGCAGGAGAAAGGAATTTGCTGGCAATATTCTCTCACAGACATTTATTTCTATTACACTGATCAATGGTGATAGGGAGGTTTATCCGCATTTCTGACTCATCTGAGAAGGCCAGTGCTTGAGTTAGGCAGCTTCACAGTAAAACTAGCTGCAAGAGGGAAGTCACTGAAAATTACTCAACAATAATTGGTTTTGGTTTATTTTTGTTTTTTGTTTTCAGTGAAGGGAGCAATCTTACCCCTGCTCATCATTACCCTGACTTCAGATTTAAGACGTATGCACCTCTTGCCTTCCGCTATTTCAGAGAACTTTTTGGTATCAAGCCTGATGATTACTTGGTAAGAGCTTGCGAGTTACAAATGATTATAATGTATGCTAGTTTCATGGCGACAGAAGAGGATGCTTTAATGGTCCCAAATGGGTAGTAAATTTTGTGTATATAACTAGTGAATATTTCTACTATTTTACAAAAATTTTAGTTATGAGACAATTCCTGTAAAAACCTGCCTTGTTAATTGACTAGAGTAACTTAAGCGTGACTGTTCATTCAGGTCCTTGTTTGTAAAGAAGTTATAATCAGTAATTCTGTGACTTCTACCAATTCAACTCTAATAAAGTGCTCTTGTGTTATTGGCATTATTTTTTCGCTTCATTAAAGAAACATTTGTCTGCATGTTTCCATCTAGCCTTGAGAAAAGTGAGTGGCCAGCTGGAAAAGAAGCATTTTAGAGTGCTCCTTTGTTCACTGTATTTTACAGTTTGAAGACTTATTCTTTCTCAGTATTGAACTGTTCATGTGACGAAAAAATTATGTGTTTGCTGCCGTTCACTTGGTAGAACCACTCTGTGCACGGCCAGGGACAAAAATCCACTATTTTACTTCTCTTGCAGTTCTGCTTTTGGAAGGTTAAAGTGAAGGCGAAGAGCTGGATAGTTTTCTGGATGTTTGCCTCATATTTCATGCCTGTACACCCAACAAATCAGAGTCACAGTAAAAATCAGCAATTTTCAACACCAGAGTTTTATTTCCAAGTCCTTTTGAAGTTTTTAGTTGGTTTTGTTCCATTATTGATAACTGTTTCTTTAAAAACAAAAGAATTTGAAAGAGATTGAATTAATAAAAAAGAAAAAAAATATGAAATGGTGCTGAAACATTACTTCACTGACTTCTGTTGTTTTCAAAAGTGTTATAAAGTTTTTTTTTCCTTCTTGGACAATGAGCCTGAAAGCAAAGCTTAGCTGGTTTTGCTTTTATTTAGGGTGAACGTGGGTGTCTGATTTTAGTTCTTTAGTACTGTGTATGGATTTTGTATTACTAGCCCTCATGACAATAGTTATCTATAAAACCAGATCATTCCTTTGAATTATAGATGCTAGTAGCAAGGAAATGCAGTTGGGCTGGAGTTTTATAAAGGTGTCATTATGTAATATGTCATTTATCTATCTCCTTTTATGGACCATGCAAGAGATGAAGTATTCAGACTGTGGCTCCCTGCTAAAAAGACCCTACTTCCTAGAGTATAGCTATGATCACCACCAACTTCTATTCCATCTAAAGAAGCATTTGCAGTAGCATGAATTAAAGATTATAGAAAGACTGCTTGCTCTTGGTAAGAGGTTTATGACACTCAGTTTAGCTACAAAATGACTAACTGCTGAGGGAAATTCCCAGTAAAGGCAACTTGTTGCAGATTATTTTTCCTCTTGGCACAGCAGGAGTCACTAGTGATGTGTTTCCAAGGAAAAGGAGCAAGTAGAAAAGCTAGTTTCAAGATTAAGTGCACCTTTTCTTGAAAGTGCAAAAGCAGATTTTCTTCAACTAAGCAGGTGTTTGTGTGAAATATACTTGGAATTTTAGTGTGTGGCTGAAGGGGAAGGGAAGTAAATTTGTTATTGTAATTGATGCATGCCTCAGGTTTATACTTGCTCTTCAGGCATGTTAGAATCCATTTCTGTTGTTTCTCATTCTAATTGAGCATTGCTTTGCAATGAGAGCAAGCTGCAGTCCCTTGATGTCCAGGAGTGGATGTGATCAGAGGGGTACTATGATCAGAAAACAAAATTATTTTTGGTTTGGGACCTTTTTCCCAATTGATTATGAACAAAACATCTGGTTTAAAGTTTGCTCCCAGTAGTATGTGTCAGGGTTCTGGCTGAACAGTCCCTCTTGTTTCAGAGAAATCTGGGTCTGTCATGTAGTGACCATAATTCCAATTCATTATCTAAAACACTTTGACAATATGCCAATTGATTGTCCAGCTGTAGCTGAGGGGAAAGGGAAGTAAATTAAAAAGAGAAGAAATTACAGCAAGCATATGTGAGTTTACACTGTTAATTTGCAATGACAAAGCCCAAAGGTTTACAGTTTCACCTTTCCGAAGGAGGTTAAGCAACTATGCGCTGTAGGAGTCAGACTGGGTAACAAGGGTAAATACATTTGAACAGCTGATAGAATGAAATTGTCACTGGAAATGTCATGGAGCATGGGCATTTTGCAGGGAAACTTCGTAATCACAAATTGTCAGGGACTTGGGGATTTTCTTTTTCAGTTTTGATTTGGCTTTCGCAAGTGTCCAGTCAAAAATTAGGTGGTCTCTTTGTATAGCAGCAGTTGGGGGGCAGGCTTTTATTTTACAGGAATGAACTCAACTGTAAAATGATCAACATACAGTCTAGGTTAATAATTCATGTTTATGCTATACTGTTTTATTGAGCTTGAATGTTTAGGCTAATTAGTTTCAAATGCTTGCAACAATGACAATTATGCATGAAGCTTTATATACTTTAGCAAGAAAAACGCAAGAGTTGCAGTACAACTGCTGATTTTCTCTGAAGGTCTGTAGTATTACAGACCAGTATTGCTGTTCTACCTGTAGACAATTGCAACTATACCATTAATAAGAAAGGTCTTTCATATTAATTGGAACTGAGTGAACTGAGTGAACTGGAGAAGCAGGTAGAAACAAGGAATGTTTTTATAGCATGAAAAAGTCTCTTAAAGATTACAAGCACGGGGAAAGCCTCAGCTGAAGCAAGGATAAGAAAATGAAGACAATAGTTTGAGTCCATGTGAAGCATGCTTCTTTAGTTCAAGTGCTCACAAAAGAAAGCATTTACTAGATTTTTCTTTGCTATCATCACCCACTGAAATCAGTGGCAAGACTCCAGTTAAATTTAGTGAAAGTTGTTTTCAACAAACAAAATTATTATGAGATGTTTTTTCATAATTTTTACATGTAGAATTGCTCAATGCATCTCAGGCAATGACCGAATAAAACAGATATTTGTTACTGAAACAGTTACTCTTTTTGTTCTGAGAAGACCAGAAAATAAACTGCACTGCTAAGAATATTTCCCTGGTGCTGCCACTCCTCACAATTCACATCCTGTGTAATTTTGTTTCTTTCAAAGACTGAAGCCTTATAATACTGGATTGTACATTGAATCTAAAAGTGTGTAAAACTTACGATATACAATAAAGGAAAAGAGTGTGTGAATAAAAGTTTGACTATACTATAGCTCTTGAGTTTAATATAAATGGATTTTTTCTAAGTTTTTGAGCATAATGCCTCCTCTCCGTTTTGTTTGAATAAAGCATGAAATGTGAATTAATGGAGATGTAATAAATGTACATTAGCCTCTGAGTGAGATCTGGTTCTACTAGTAAGGAATATTCCTTGGTGTCTTTTTCCTCCTTAATGTGATCATAATTATTACTGTCTTCCTGTGGAAGAGAAAGCCTGTCCAAAATAATGGTCCTCCAAACTCCACTTTTTCCTGCTTACTGGTATTTAGTTTTACTGTTTACATTAGCAGCTATACCAAGATTATTATTTTAATGGTTTCAATCCCAATTTCACAGAACAGGACTTGTCTATTTGTCTGTGGTAAGAAACCTCTACTCCTAGTGTGTTTGCCCAACATCTTCCTGTACCTGTTTCATAGTCGGCTATGCAAAGCAAACAGTTGCAGCGAAAATGTTATCTTAAGGCTTCTGACTCAAGAATTTGTGATGCTGATGGTGTGGGGATGGGTTCTCTCCACCTCAACGACTCACTTCACTCTAGGCAAAGTTCAGCTTGTGCAGTGGGACCTGCAGAGGGACCGTGCGCTCAGCTGCCAACTGCTTTTCCAGGGTTCTGCAGCGTGCCCTGAGCACAGTGAAGTGTAACAATTGCCCTGCCAAATCTCAGCCAAATTACCGTGAGCCACCTTACTGTATAGTAGTACAGTTGCTGCAGTTGAAGCCCAAAGAATAAGCTCCATGATTCTTCTCTGCCCATCTGAACCTGCAGTTCTTCTGTTAAACTTGTGTTTGAGTAACTCATGCATTTTTGTCTCTTCCAGTATTCAATCTGCAGTGAGCCTTTAATTGAATTATCCAACCCAGGTGCCAGTGGGTCCTTATTTTTTGTGACCAGTGATGACGAGTTCATCATCAAAACAGTTCAACACAAAGAAGCTGAGTTTCTTCAGAAGCTTTTGCCAGGTTATTATATGGTAAGTAATTGAAGACTGTATTTTACTTGTATTTTTCCTGTCTTGTGTCACACTTCTGAAAATTTCAGTTTCATTACTTGTCTTTTAATATTTCATTGGCTTTATCTGTATTTTTCATAATAATTTTGACACTTTTAACCCGTCTTTCAACTTTATACCCCACACACCCATCAGAAAGAATAGATATAAATCAAGAATATATTAAAGAATAAAAGAATCACTGTTCTTTTAGCATTCAAGATGAAGCCGAATGTCATCATCTGATTTGATACCAAACTTTGCTTCTAATAAGCTAGTAACAAAGAAAAATTTCTAATTCAACTTTTTTTCTCCATTTTGTGTTTGTCTACCCTCTGCATTTCACTCAGAGTGGACAAAGAAACTAGACCGGTCAGTTTCACTTTTGCTTCTGGGCTACTTCTAATTCCCGTTTCTCATGTATTAAAACAATGATGTAAAAATATTTTTATCCATATAGTTTGTTCAAAATTTAGTTTTTAAATCTAGCTTTTTGAGGGTTAATGCTAACTTGATTGTATTGTTTTACGTGTGTTAGTCATCAGAAAGGAAACCATTGATCAAGAGTAAGTAGAACTTAATTCTCTTTTTTTTTCTTTTTTTTATTTTAAACAAAAGCCACTCATACGTATGAACAGAGATTTTTCTGGGTGGTATGCAGGACTTTGGAGTATTAGATCTGTGCCTTTGCTTTCTTACATAAACACTTGAAAAGTTACCCTATTACTTGTACTAAAAGTGAGGAATATTGTAATTATTACACTAAAGTAACATGGTTCACTGTTTTGTTTTTTTTTTTAATTATGCACTGACAGCATCAAAAAAAGCAATGGTGTCAGGTACTTTTTTGTTGTTTCTAATTATGATAATCAGCTCAGCATAAGTTTGAGTTAGTACAGGTAAATATAAGGCCACTTTGCTATATTTTTGGGATCTTTATGCTCACTGCTACCATATGTGAGGTTTTTCAAAGCATAAAACTTTAATCACTGTGATTATTTCCTGTGAAAATACTTTCTTTCCGTAGTTGTATGTTGTGACTTAGTAATCATGTAAGACTTGAAGTAGTTTTTCTCCTTCTTGCTTTTCCATGCCAAAAGCAAAGTAGTTGTATTCAGAAGGAGGATTTTCACTCTCGCCTCTCTTATCCTCTCCTAGTTAATTTTTTGCCTGTTGTGGAATTTGGATTATTTCACACTTTTCTGTTCTGATGATCAGTCGTTGTTCTGTTATGACCTCACACTCATGTGGAGACAACCTGGTCATTTGGCACTAGCGCTCAATGTGAAAAGCCTCATGGAGAGGGGTTCTTTTTTCAGAGTCCAAGTCAAGGTAATGAGAGCTACATTTGACCCAGACTCCTTCTAGCAGCTGTAATGCAAAGCTTGTTCAGGGCAGAATAAATAAATTAAAACTTTGAGCTGCTTTTAGGTTTGGCCTAGTCTGCTCTTTCATGGGATGTGAGAAAGAGAAACCTGGCATAAATGCAGTTACTGCTCTGCCCTTGGCCTATGTAAGTTCCTGACAAAAAGGCAGTGTTTATGATAGCTTTCTGATTACAGACCCACAAAGAACATCAATTGGTCAAAGAAACTATACTGAATAGGAAAGCATGCACAGTTTTCTTGATGTTCGTTAATGTCCTTTGGTATTTCTCAAGCATGAAAGCTTATTGAACATAGATGTATTTAACAATATTTCTTTTATTTTAGAATCTGAACCAGAATCCAAGGACCCTTCTACCAAAATTTTATGGGCTGTACTGCGTTCAGTCAGGAGGCATTAATATTAGAATTGTTGTAATGAACAATGTTTTGCCACGAGTCTTGAGAATGCATTTCACATATGACTTGAAAGGCTCCACATACAAACGGAGAGCATCAAGAAAAGAGAGGGAGAAGTCCAATCCTACATTCAAAGACTTGGATTTCTTGCAAGACATGCATGAAGGGTTGTATTTTGACTCTGAAACACACAGCGCACTAATGAAAACACTACAGCGGGATTGTCGAGTGAGTAAAAATTATTGACTATTTAAACTGCTTGTGTTCACATTTGATCTAGATTTACCTCAGCAATTTGGAGACCAGGATGTGGCTCTGTATGTTATTTAACCTCCATTCCTTTTCCATGTAATTTAATTAGGAAAAACTATGGTTGTCAAAGAACTGATGAAGCCTGTATTTTAGTTAAACTGTTAGGATCTGAGATCATAGAAGAGGAAGGGATCCATGAGGGTCATGGAATCATAACTCCTGACTCCATGCAGTGCAATCTAAAATTTAAACCGTGTATCTAAGAGTGTTGTCCAAATTCTTCTTGAACACCAGCAGGACTGGAGCCATAACTGCATCCCTGGGGAATTTGTTCCAGTGCTTGACCACCCTCTCAGGGAAGAAGTTTTTCCTGATATCCAATCTGAACTTTCCTGATGCAGCTTCAAGCCATTGCTTCGTGTGCTATCACCAGACACCAGAGATCAGCACCACTCTTTCTGCCTCCCTTGTGAGGAAGTTACAGACAGCAACGAGGTTACCCCTCAGTCTCCTCTAAGCTGAACAAACCTAATACCCTCATCTGATCCTCACAGGTCATGCCCCCTAGTCCTTTCACCGTCTTTCTTGCCCTCCTTTGGACACATTCTAATATTTTTATATCCATCTTGTATTTTGGAGCCCAAAACTGCACATAGTACTTGAGGTGGTACCCCACCAGTGCTGACTATAGTAGGGCAATCAGTTCTTTCAACCAGTTGGCTGTACTGTGCTTAATGCACCCTAGGATACAGTTGGCCATTTTGGCCACCAGGGCACATTGCTGACTCATTGAGCATACCACAACCAGCACAACCCCCAGATCCCTTTCTGCAGGTCTGTTCCCCTGTTTGCCTGTGCATCCAGGCTTACACTGATCCACCTGTGGATTTAAATTATTTTAAATTATTGTTCTTGTTTTCCATTAATTTGGAGATCTTAATGCTTTTTGTCTGAGGCACAGTACATAGCCCTGTGGTACCATTGTTACATATCATGAACTCTGTGTAGAACTGGAAACTCAGTACTGCTTCGATAAGTCTCTCTTTGTAAGTTCACAAGACCTAGGAAGCCTGAGTGGGGGAGGCGTGTCTGGTAGCAGCAATCTTAGCTCTGGAGCAAATTCTTCCTCTGCTGTGCTTAATGTTGAAATAACATTTTCAAGGCAGGAGAAGGATACCTGCCATTGTTCTTTGAGAGGACCCTGGTGAATGGATTCAGTGCCTCTTGTGGACAGGGAGAACTGTTGTAAAATGGATTTTTTTCCATAGCAAAGGTAAGAAAATATGAAGTAGTAAAAAGGGGAGTTATGCAGGTCTCTCAGAATTTCACGAGATTGTAGAAAGAAAAGAGTGGCTTTGTCTGAGGGGAATCCTAAGAGTTTCATAATAAAACAACAGAATGAGTAGGCTGAACTCATCACACAGAAGAGGCATCTTGAACATCAGAGTTTGTTGTTCGCTGCCACCTGTGGTGCAAGATGGAAGGCGTTGTTTTTGCAAATGAATAGTACTTTTTGTTTAATTATCACAGAGGTCTGCAATGCCTTGTGCTTAGTTTGTAAAGCTGGGTGACCTAATGTTCAGCTGCATATTCAGTGTGAGACATTTATCTAACACCACTCACTGTTCTTTCTGTAGCCTCTTGCAGTGAGCATTTCCTGAGCTCCTGCCATGTGTGATAATGGAGAATGCATCAGTATGTCACATCTGGGGATCTGGATGCCTGCCATTTTGTGCACTCCCCCACTTGTTTAAGGTTACTTACCCAGTCAAAGCCTGTATAGAAAACAATAAATGGAGTCTAAAAGAGGGAACTGGACTGAATAGTAAGAACAAGAACCAGACATTTAATTGTTACACATAAAGAGTACTCTTACTGGTTCTTTGAAAGTACAGGTGAAACCCTGATATGTGTTATTTGAGTGCTGAACTAAACATCAGCTTTTTCTGTGTGTAATCTTAGATTAACAACTCTAAAGTTAGTCTGGAGTTCTTAAAGGCCCAGCTAATCTTGGTATTATTAAAAGAAAAGAAGAAAAATATCTTTAAATAATCAGACTACATAAATACACATATATACACTATGGTATAATATGTGTCTGTGCATATATACACACTCAATGTTACATGTATATTAGATGTCTTTTTCCTTTTACTCCAAAGTGAGAAAGTTAGTGAAGGCATTGGAATTAAAAATTCTTTAAAGAAAGAAAATTTTTGACCTTTCCAATATTTCAAGTCTAAGAAATTCGCTTCTGTGTTGCTTAAATTTGGATTATATTTTCATTGTTTGTATTTGCAATCAAAATCAGTAAGCAATGGGTTTTTTCCTCCTTCTTTAATATAAACATCCCCCGCTGGTAGCCCCTCTCCTCCTTAAGTATTGTCACTAAGTGCAGTGGCCTCTGGAACCTGCTGGTGATGACAAAGGCTGCAGTGGGGTCCTCCTGTGATTGGTATCTGCTGTCACTGTATCACACACCTCATTCAGCAATGGGCACACATTTTCCTTGCTCAGCCTTTTACTACTAACATAGCAATGAAAGGTCTTCCTTGTGCCCTTGACATCCCTCAGAAGTCTCAACTCTATCTGAGCTTTGGCTTCCTTGACAAGAATTGCCATCCTTTCACGTCCAGGCAATGTTTATCAGTTCCTCCTTTGTAGCCTGTCTGTCCTCCCCCATCTTGTATCCCCTTTTCACATTCAAGCTGTGCTGTGGCCTCCTTGCTTACACAGAATCACAGAATGTT
>VZRW01001019.1:766-59499 GCA_013398125.1 Aegotheles bennettii | reverse complement strand
TAAACAGCCACTGCACCACCTCGTCTTGTTGGCGTAGGTAAAAAGGACGTAGCCATCCATGACCACATTCCAGCCATGTGAGCTGTCCCACCATGTCTCTGTGATGGCCACCAGATCACACCCCCTGACAGCACAGGGTTTCTAACTCCTCCTGTTCATTCCCCACACTGCGTGCATTGGTGCACAGGCATTTCAGGGAACGAGCTGAGCACACTGACTGTGCCCTAGCGGGTGGGAGCCCTTCTGGTCTTCATTAGTACTGAAACACTGCCCTGATGGTGCAACCCCAGCTACAACCCCCTCCCCCCCTCAAATCTAGTTTAAAGCCCTATGAATGAGCATTGTTAACTCCTGCCCCAGAAACCTTTCCCCCTGGTAGTTCAGCCTTTCCCACGTTTTACCATCAGGCTTGGTGTCTTATAAAAGCAGCTATGATCAAAGAACCCAAAGCCCTGCCTGAAGCATCCTATTCCATCCCACATCATCACATATTTGGAAGGAGGGAAGAGAAGATAACTTACGCCCCAGACTCTTTCACCAACAGTCCCAGGGCTTTGAAGTTGCTCTTCAGTTCTCTCAGACTTCAATTCTCTCAGACTCAGATGCAGCTTCCTCCCCACCTGTCTGGAAGATCAATAAAGGGTAATAGTCCAATGACATCACCAGGCTGGAGAGTTTCCTAGTGATGTCTGTGATTCAGACACCAGGAAGACTACAGACTCCCCTTTGATGAGGGCCAACCTGGCATATCGGGCTCTCTGTTCCCTTCAGAAATGTGTCTCATCAGGGATAAAAATCAAAATCTCATCATAGATAAAAATAAAAAACACAGTTTCATTGAATTGAGACGAGTATTTAATTTTCTAACCACTGGCAGTAGCATACACTGGTCTCAGTTGATAATGTAGCTGATAGGACCATCTTCCCATCTAAATCAAACAAATTTTATTCTAGTACTGTTGTACTATTACACCTTCCAACCTCTTCTGATCTCATTGAATTAAAAGAAATAGTCAGCTCACATGGTAGCTACTTCTGTGATGAAACATAGAGAATAAGAAAAATTCTGTAGACATGTGAATCAAGAAGCTTATATGGAAACAGTACTGTCTATATCTTATGAATATCACTTTAAAAAAAACTATAGCAAGTAGTTGACCTTCCTTACAAATATGCACATCATCAGAATATCTGAATTTTAGGTAGTAGAGGAGTTAGTTTTGAAGTCAAATATTTTCTGTGACTCTAGCATAGAATAAATAACAGTGTCAGATGTGAGAAAAATGAAATGCAGCTTTCAGTTTACCTCCTGAATTTTTTACACCTACCATGTATTTCTCACAGTAACATAAACTTACATTGTTATTTTTTCTTCTCTTCTTTCCCTCCAGCTTCACTTTTTAGCTTGAAAGTTAAAGGACAGTGAAATCTGATATGTAATTCAAATTATTTCCTCTTTGGCTAATAGTAATTTCTTTTGGTGACTCTCATGCAAAACAAGTTGAAGACTGGGAAAATTTCTAAGATAGGTATGGAAGAAGAGAGATGCAAAGTGATAACAGTAATGATCTTAGAAAAATTGTTAGTAATTTTTCAGTATAATTATTTTTGGAATCTGTTGAGGTTGTTCCATTTCATACCAACTTTTTTTTTTAAAAAAAAAAAAAGGTCTTAAGTATTAATTTGAGATCTGCTGTGTATCTACTGCTATTGTTATTGCAGTACAAATAAAATTGTTGCCCTACTTTATATTGAATTAACTTTGTTGTGAGAAGAAAAAAAAATAGGTATTGTTTCTCCTTATACATTATTGTTTCACAGTCTTCTTTTGTCCCTGACCCACTATTTCAATGGTAAAATAGACTGGTCTAGAAAAATTGTACAGCAAGGATACCTTGATTCTTGTAATCATGTTTCGGTAACTTCATTGGATGTTGTAACACACAGTGGTTACTTTAAGCATACATAAGTGCTGAAAGCTGAGATTAGTATCAACGTTCATCATATCTATTAGACCACTGTTGCAGCCAGCAGGTCAGAATTGTCTTCTCAGTCCTCTTTCCCATCTTTCCCTTTATTCCTGGGAACAATGGGATAGGAATAGGAAACTATCCTACCTCAACTGTCTTGGTGATCTGCTGACAATAACAATTGCCTCCAGAATCAGAGAGAAATTAAAGTGAAGGCATTGACAGATCACTGAAACAGTGTCTCCCTTCTCTTCCTCAGGCCGTATCAACAAAACCGAAAAACATCCTTGAAGGAAGACCATCATATCACATCCTTCAAGGTGGAGTAGAAGAACAGTTTCTGGTTTCTGGGCCCAGATCACAGTGCCTGACTCAGAGAGGAAAGGCAGAGGCAAGGCTGTCATGCCCAGGGAACAGGTAGCACTTCTGGCCAGGACAGAACTTGGAGGCTCTTATTACAAAGGAAAATGTGAAACATAGTTACCTGCAGGTCTTGAAGTGACCTAAACCACAACTCTCAAAATCACTGTTGAGTTGAAAAATCTTTCCTGTTGGTTTACTTAGTTTCATTCTACCTGAAAATTAGTTAAAAAATCAATTCCTTCTGAAAAACAATTTTAAACATATTCAAATTTACCTCATTTCATGACAAACTATTATTTGGCTGAACTTTAATATATATTTTAGATTATTCAGCTGTGAAGTGCTTTACTTACAAAATACCTTTCTTTGATATCTTAACAGTTTTTGACCCTATTCTTTAGTTGAGAAACTACAGTTAACTTCTTCAGAAACCAATTGGATGAAGTTCAGTAGTGACAGGACAGATTTATCTCTTGCTTATAGTAATTTATATCCTTTTGTTGTAATTATTATTATTATTATATTTCTAATAAGGCATATCAAACTTAATAAGTAGTAATTATGGGCTTTTTTGCTTTTGTATAAATCTTAAATTTTAAGGAGGAAATCAGGGACATATAACAACATGTACTAACAAGAACATTATTTCTATTATGTCTCTACTAAGAAAATCTAGGTTCAATCTATGGCAGATTACGATTTATTAGTTTCTCAAGATTCTTTTTTTTAAACAACTTTATTCATACTATCTAATAATTTTTGTCAGAAATATTAGTTATGGTCCTTTTTTTTTAATTGCTTCCTTTAGTAAAGATAAACACTGATCAAGTTTCCTGTATTTCATTCTCCTGCTTTCCCATATTAGTCCTTTAAATATATTTACAGGAAATATGTTCTGTGGGATTCATCTCACAACTATTGTCTTCCACATCTTATAGGACCACTTTATATTTTCTTTACAGTAGAAGATTTCTCTTGTTAGGATAAACTAAAGCTCTTAATGGTTAATTGAACCATAGAAATGCCTAGAATTTTTGAATCCCACACATTATGATTGTGCATTCAGACGGATGGTGGCTACATGCTATGATTTTACACAGATCAATGTAGAAGTCTTAACCTTGGCCTCCAGATCATTATGCAAAAACACTGCTGTATCACTGTACTACAATTTTGTCTATACATTTCTGGTAGTGCTGTCATCATCTCCAGCATATCATGCCTTCAGGAACTTCTTAATTTCTTCTAAATCCACCCTAAAAATTGTACAGAGATGTTGAGACTATAAGGCTGAGTACACAAATGGGGAAAAATATGCACAGATCGCAGGATAGGAATGTCAAAAGCAGCACACTGATTGAAGTAAAAGATGGAGACAGGGAAAAATATGAAGCAAGTTCTTGCAAGATACAAAGACTGTAAAAGGATGGAATTATAAATAATGCTTATACATCTGTTACAGCACTGATTTCCAGTTTATGAGAAACAAAGAAACCTTATTACATTCATAGAGTCTGAAAGAAGAAAGAAAAAAAATTATGGAGAGTCCTTTCCCATATAAGAGTTGTAAGGAAAAAAAAATAACTTAATTTGATGAGTGGAGCATACTAATAAATATAGTACTAATACGAGATATCTTTCAAAGCTTACATATGTTATGGCTGAGAAAAGCAACTGATGTCGTCTATCTGGACTTGTGCAAAATGTTCAACACTGTCCCACATGACATCCTGGTCTCTAAATTGAGAGTCATGGATTCGATTGATGGAGCACTCGATGGATGAGAAATTGGCTAGATGGCCACACTCAGAGAGTTGTGGTCAATGGCTCAATGTCCAAGTGGAGATCACTGATGGGTGATGTTCCTCAGGGGTCAGTATTGGTACTGGTGTTATTTAACACCTTTGTCAGCAACATGGATGGTGGAATGGAGTGCACCTGTAGCAAGTTTACTGACAACACCAAGCTGTGTGGTGTGGTCAACACACTAGAGGAAAGAGATGCCATCCAGAGGGACCTTGACAGATTTGAGAGGTGGGCCCATGCAAACTGCATGAAGTTTGACAAGGCCAAGTACAAGGTTCTGCATATGGGTTGGAGTAATCTCAGAATCCTAGAATCCCAAAATCCCAGAATCACAGAATCAGTATAGTTGTAAGGGACTATAGTTGGTCATCTGGTCCAACCTCCGTGCCCAAGCAGGGTCATCCTAGAGCACATGGCACAGGGTTGCATCCACAAGGTTCTTGAATATCTCCAGTGAGGGAGACACCACAACCTTTCTCGGCAACCTGTAAGTGGTAACTCACACAGTAAAGAAGTTTTTTCTCATGTTCAGGTGGAACTTCCTGTGCATCAGTTTCTGCCCATTGCCTCTTACTCTATTGGTTAACATCACCAAAAAGAGCTTGATTCCATCCTCTTGACACCCACTCTTCAGTTATTTTTACATATACAAGGTCCCCTATTCAGTTGCCTCTTCCTGAGGCTGAACAGAGGCCCAGCTCCCTCAGCTTTTCCTCATAGGAGAGATTCTCCAGACCCTTGACCAATTTAGTGGCTCTCTGTTGGACCTGCTCCAGAAGCTCCATGTCTCTATTGTACGGTGGAGTCCGGAACTGCACACAGTACTCCAAATGTGGCCTCACCAGGGCTGAGAAGAGGGGCAGGAGCACCTTTCTCAACCTGCTGACGATGCTTTTCCTAATACACCCCAGGATTCCATTGGCCTTCTTGGCCACAAGGGTGCACTGCAGTCTCATAGACAACTTGTTGTCTACTAGGACTCCCAGGTCTCTCTCCTCAGTGCTGCTTTCCAGCAGGACAGCCCCCAGCCTGTACTGGTGCATGGGGATGTTCTTTCCCGAGGTGCAGGACCCTGCACTTACCCTTGTTAAACTTCAAAAGGTTTTATTCTGCTCATATCTCCCACCTATCTAGGCCCTTCTGAAGGGCCGCACAACCCTCTGAGGTATCAGTCACTCCTCCCAGTTTTGTATCATCTGAGAACCTGCCCCACATCCAAGTCATTGATGAACAAATTAAACAACACTGGGCCCAGTACAGAACCCTGAGGGACACCACTAGTAACAGGCCTCCAACTAGACTCTGTACCATTGATTATGACCCTCTGGGATCTGCCACTCAGCCAGTTCTCAATCTATCCCCCTGTCTCCTCATCCAACCCACACTTCCTAAGTTTACCTATGAGGAGTTCAAGAGAGACAGTGTCAAAAGCCTTGCTGAAGCCACCCAGGTAGTTGTCTCATAGTAGAAGGCAATCACGTTGGTCAAACATGATTTGCCTTTAGAGAACCCATGCTGACTACTCCTAATCACCTACTCGTCTTCCATATGGGTAGAAATGGCCTTCAGAGTGAGGTGCTCCATCACATTTCCAGGGATTGAGCTGAGGCTGACTGGTTCCCTGGGTCTTCCTTTCTGCTCTTTTTGAAGACTGGAGTGTTATTTCCTTTCTTCCAGTCCTCAGGCATCTCCCCTGATCCCTATGACTTCTCAAAGAGGATCATGAGAGGCCTATCTATGACATCCACCAGCACTCTTGGTACTCGTGGATGCATCTCATCAGGGCCCATGGACTTGTGGATGTCAAGTTTGTTTAGGTGTTCTCTGACCCAATCCTCCTTGACCAAGGGAAGGTCTGCCTCCTGACATTCATTTACCAGGGTCTCTTGGGTCAGGGATCCCCAAGGATTGGTCTTATCAATGAAGACTGGTGCAAAGAAAGCATTCAGTAACTCTGCCTTCTCTGCGTCCTGAGTTACCAAGGTCCCCCCTCGATTTACTAATGGACCCACATGATCTTTAGATTTTCTTTTGTTATTTAGGTAATTGGAAAAGTTCTTTTTGTTATCTTTGACATCCTTGGCCAGGTTTAATTCTAGAAGGGCCTTGGATCAAGATTTCTTGAGCCCATGGCCCATCTTCTTCCTCATCAAGATGCATCATTCTTGAGACTGGAGTTAGTAAGCCTTGCATATCAACCACCTCTCCTGAACTCCTCTTCCCTCCAGGGCCTGCTCCCATGGAATTCTTCCAAGAATGTCCCTAAAGAGGCTAAAGATAGCTTGCTTGAAATCCATGGTAATAATCTTGGTCGCTGCCCTGCTACATCTAAGATCAACACTGAACTCTATAACCTCATGGTCACTACAGCCAAGGCTACCCTCAACCTTTACATCATCAGCGAGGTCTTCCTTGTTGGTTAGTATAAAGTCAAGCAGCACACCATTCCCTGTGGGATTCTCTATTCCCTGGGACAGGCAGTTGCCATCAATGCTTTCCAGGAACCTCCTGGACTGTTTGTGTTTGGCTGTGTAGCATTGCCAGCAGACATCAGGGTAGCTAAAGTTCCTCACAAAAAGCAGTGTCTGTGACTTTGAGGCTGCTTCAAGCTGCCTGTGAAAGGCCTCATCCAGTTCCTCCTCCCGATCAGATGGCCTGTAGCAAACACCCACAATATTACGCTTACTAGTCTGCCCTTTTATCCTAACCCATAAGCTCTCAATCCACTGTTGGGGTAGGACGATGACATGTAATGAACCAGCCACTTGATAGCCTTGTGATTAAACATGCAGCCACATACCAAAGATCATCCCAAGGGGCAGGAAGCAGAAAGAACATCGGCTGTTTCCAATCGGACACCAGAAGGGACACAGAAAGAAACACCGAGAAGTAAGGCAACTTTACTTCCGTCTGACGTGGCCAGTATGCTACCAGGGAGAGCAGGGACCTATAGGGAGTGTTGTCAGTTGGGCCGATGGGAATGCTACTAACATGCATGTCTGCCCCATGTAAGGGGGGTGCTAACAAATCAGTGTGTATGTTCTGGGCACGTGGTCCGAATGTATATAAGGGATAAAAAGTAAATAAACTTGGTCTTTGCTGGCTTCATATTGGAGTAGTGAAGTCCATAATTATCTACCCCACAATCCACTCTTCAACCTCACCAAGGCAGAGCTCAATACATTCCAAGTGCTGTCTCATATAGAGGACAATTCCACCCCCATGCCTACCTGGTCTGTCTCTCCTAAACAACATGTAGCCCTTCATGACAACATTCCAGTCATGTGAGTTATCCAACCACGTCTCTGTAATCACAATAAGTTCATAGCCTTGTGACCACACTCAGATCTCCAGTTCTCCCTGTTTGTTTCCCTTACTGTGTGTGTTAGTGTACAGACATTTAATAGAAGTGGTTGTGGATCTGATTGCTTGCACTTGATCAAGGTATTCCCTCTTGAGCCTTCTCTCGCTACTAGGGGATTTCTTCAATGTTTCCTTACTAACTTCTATTATCTGAGAAATCCCTGGTTCATCATTGTAAGACTGCAGGTGTACTCCAGTGTATCTAGTACATTAGGAAGAAGTTCTTTGTGTGTGGGTGGTAAGACACTAGAACAGGTTAACCAGGGAGGTTGTGGCTTCCTCCTCCCTGGAAGTGTTCAGGCTAGGTTGGATGGGGCTTTGAGCAACCTGATCTAATGGGAAGTGTCCCTGTGTATTTCAGTGGGGTTGGAACTAGATGATCTTTAAAGTCTCTTCCAACCTGAACTATTCTATTATTCTATCATTTTATGATATCTACCTCTATATATTATTATTGGACTGCCTGTAGCTAATAAATGAATTAATCATTTTATATAAGAACACTGAATCTTTGAGATCAAGAAAATATTTTGTGTCATCTTTCAAAAGCAAAAAGTCTTCTAAAGGTAATTTTGTTTAGTATCACTGGAATTAAAATTAAATTTGAAATGTCTGAACTTAGGAATAGTCAAGGCATTATTAACAAGAGAGTCAAAAAAAATGATGATGCTGAAATTTTTGGAAGGACATAAGCACCTTAACTCATGAGTAACTCGCAACTGCTATGGGTCAACTTGTGCAGTAAAGAAGTTCTTCCTTATGTTCAGGTGGAACTTGCCGTGTAGAAACTAATGCACAGGAAGTTCCACCTGAACATGAGGAAGAACTTTTTTGTGTGAGTTACCACATACTGGAATAGGTTGCCTAAAGAGATTGTGGTGTCTCCCTCACTGGAGATATCCAAGAACTGCTTGAATGCAGTCCTGTGCCATGTGCTCTAGAATGACCCTGCTTGGGCAGGGAAGTTGGACCAGGTGACCCACTATGGTTCCTTCCAACATTACCGATTCTGTGATTCTGTGATTAACTGTTTCCCTGTAACGGTAGTAATAGATTAGGATATTTTTCAGATACTTCTTTCTTTTTTTTCCAGATACTTTTTACAAACACTTTGTGTCCCATCCAGAACTGGATTATCATGTTCAGATTTTACAGTTTACTACTATAGGAGTGTTTATTGATTCTGAAGTTATTTCCCAGTATTGCAGTCACATTCAAGACTCTGAATTGGCCTCTTATACAATACTTCAGACCATTCTATGGTATCAATTCCTTTATTTTAAAAAGTGTGAGTTCTGTTATCTGGGATGACAATACTTTCATAAGTAATTTTATCTTAAAAATTCTTAGATGCATTTAAAGGAGTTCAAAATGTAAAGATCCTACTGATATATCAAGTCCCTAGAGGGGTTTTTTTTTGTTTTGGTTTGGTTTTTTTCCTCACTATGTATGTAGGATATAGATTTCAGGGTATCTTTGTTCTTTATCTGTAGTTGACTGCATGGAATCCTCTTCCTAGGATCCCAGCATATCGGAATCCCATAATCCTAGAATTGTTGAGGTTGGAAGGGATTCCTGAGGGGTCATCTCATCCAATCCTCTCTGTGGTATAGAAAGATTTTCCCAAATGTTGTATACCATACTATTTAGAGCCTAAATGAATCCAATGAAACTGACTGGTTGCTTTTCAAATGGAATATATTTGATTGATAGGCTAAGATAAAACACAGGGAAAAAAAAAAAGAGAAAATTTAAAACATGGAAAAGAAATCTGAATGCAAAACTCCACTATATTACATGAGTATCTTCAAAATTAGATTACAAAGAAGGACCCCTCATCATTTTGGTTCAATTTCCAGCCAAAAATATTTTTATTCTTGACCACAGTGTTACCAAGTGACATAGCTTGAACAGGAAAATTTAAGAACAGTCCCCTTATATTCTTCCTTGACCACTCCTGGCTCAAATTTTAATTTGGAAAACGTTCCATATAAACTTCCTATGCATATAATTTTACATTCAGTTGTCCTAAACACCTTGCCCCCCAGTTATCTTGCCTTTATTTCTTTGATAGTGATTTCATTTTTGATCAGCCACCTAGCACTCTTTGCATACTCAATAAAAAAAATAAAAAACCTAGAACCTCACACAGAGTTACAGATTCAAGTCCACAGGTCAATTGCTAAAATATTATGCTTCATAGCACAGAAGTTTTATATAATGTTTAACCCTTAAATTCATGACTCCTCAGAAGACAGCTTTATACAATTTTTAACAAATTTGTTCTAAGTAAGGGTACCAGAAGTTCTGCAGATAACACGTTCTGAGAACAGGTTTTTTTTACTTTTCCTATGTGTGAGTGAGTTATTTTTCTACATAATAATAATAATAATAATAAATAACTTTTCTTTACCTCCTACAATTAGTACAATTCTCTAATTTTCAGCATGATATTGAAATACCAAACAGAAAACCCAAAAGAACCTGCCTTTCTACATGGAGGAAGTGAATTCTGCATTCGCTTCTGGTGAGATAATACGTCTTATAACTGTGTTCTTGGGTTCGTGTTTTATTGGTGTTGTTTGTGGGTTTTTAAGTTTTTGTTTGCTTGTTTGTTTTTTTTTCTTTAAGCAATGTACCAATTTTAATAAATCTAAATAATAAACAAATGCACATATTGCACAATTTGGCTAATTGTTGTCTTAAGTACTAGTTATAATATATTTTCACTTCCATCTATTTAAATTCTAATACCAGCTGTAGCTGTAGTAATTATATTGAATTTTGAAGTGTCATTCCCACCACAGTAAATTTTCACTACCCTTACTTCATATATTAATTCACAAGGCACACAGAGGGTAGCAGAAGAAAAACCCTAGTTTGCTTCAAAAGAAGCCAATTAACAAATCTCATTTAGTGTTAATTGCAACAGCAGTCCTCATCATAGTTTAATCAACACCTTGCTAAAGCAATTTAAAAGAAAGAAAAAGATAGACATTGATTTCGTTCACAGACAGAACTGTATTGACACATTTCAACCTCTGAACATCTTACATTCCCAACAGGGTAGAGTAGTTCCTTTCTGTACAAACAGGTCTACAAAACTTGGAGATCTTGGCCTTAAGTAAATAAAGGCATAACTGATACATATTCTCTGAAGACACTAAGGAACAAAGCTGTATGTTATATTGAATTCCTTCCAATGGTACAATTTTAGAAGTTAGAGAATTTCCACTATCCTAGCTATAAACCTTGACTTTATGTACAGATTCATTTAATCTCTCAAAGTCAAATCACATAATAATATTTTTCTGTATGTTAATATTGGTCAATACAACAAGTAAACTTGAAAAAAACTAAGCAAAAATTTCAGTATGTGTGAGTGCATCCTTGTTTAACAAGTATTGGCAGTTTGTAGCTGTGGCTGCCATTCAGATGCAGACTAAAAAAAGCTGCAGCTGACAAGCCATCTGAGTTGCTCCAGACCAGAAGTTTTCTCATTTCATCAATGCATTAGTCACTTTACTGTGGTTTCGTGAAGCTCCCAATTATTGTTCTGTGTGTTGGACTTAAAACTGTAATACTTCTTGTTTGGTTGGTTGGTTTTGTTTGGGTTTTGTTTGGGTTTTTTGTGCCCCTAAAGGGTTAATAACAGATATTGAATGATGAAATACAATTATACATTTTAATTCTGATTGGCCTTTTAACATAAAATATAAAATCCACAATTAAAATTAACTTCATGACAAAAAAAACACAGGATGTACAGTAACGAAAAGATCAATATAACATTTATAGTTACAAGATATCTCCATGAGTAAAATCAAGATACAAAATGCAGTGTAGTTCAAATCTAAAATCTAGTTTCCCAATACAGTTCACAACTGATCCAAAACATATTTATAACCCTAGAAATGTTCTTAATATTGGTAAAATATTAATAAAAAATCCTGGTTTCAGAGGAGTTACAGGTTTTTTCCTTCACCTCCAACATCGTCTTTCTCCAAAAGGCTAGTCTTCATTCTAAAACCTACACTACAAGATTAATTTTTCAACCATTTAATGGCCACTTTTGAACATTTTAATTTTGTGAACTGTCTGCCATTTTAGTGATTTTAGTCTTATCTGAGGGAGTAGCGAGTGGCCTTTTTTTTTTTTTTTAGTTATTTTCTCATTCTGGTTGTTTCGTATCTTGCTTTTTGTAACACCTGCAAATTTAGAAGAACCCAAAAGATCAATACAATATCCGTGGAAGAATAGTTTGCCAGAAGTAGCAAAGACAAGACTATTGTATCATAGATAACACAATATGGATCAGAATATGTGACAGAATAGTCTCAAGCTGTCTTTTGTTAAGAAAGCCAGTCACAAAAACACATAAATGTCATCCTAGTGTTTGCACTCAATCTTAAATACAGCCCTATGTGGCACTGCTCTCTGGTTATTAGAATCCTAAGCTACTTCAACATGCCATCATCTGCCCAATCTGCTCAGTTCAGTACCCCTTGATTCTATAGAGAGAATTCTTTTTGTCTTATGCTGTTCCCATTCTTCATTTAGTCTACTAGACTAAGAAGAGAGAAGTCACTGGGTCAGTCAACACTTTTTATTCTAAATTAACTCAGTGGCTAATTACTTCAAGCTCATTTCACTCTTTGAGTCTGTGTGTCTTTTCTAGTCAATCCATTACATAATTAAGCTAGGGGCAAGAGCTTGTGGGATATAGAGGATTCACTCTTTCTGTTGTGGCAGCCATAGTTGCAACCCAAAAACCTCAGCACCACAAATAACACACAACACAAGGCCAACCTGCTCTTATGATCAGACTCTATACACTTCTAGGTGGGATAGCAGTGAAAGACAACGATAAAAATCTGAAGAAAAAAAAATGAGAAAAATTTATTTCCAGTGAATCAATACTAAATTATTATTGTTTTGTCTGCAGCTTTTCCTTGATAACGTGATTTTTTTTGCACAGATCAGTGGAGCTTACTCCTATTGTTCTCTCTAGAAAGCTTATATAAAACCAAATTTAGGAAACTTAGCAATAGTTTATGCTGATCAGCAGCATTATATCCTGACATTGTGGAAAGTAACATGTCAGCACTTTTAAAGAAATGCTGAACATCATTGTTGTTTCTCAAACTGTGTAATTAGCAATTTGTGTCCATTGGTGCATCACTATGAAGGAAATGTAAAATTACACGGACATACCACTGTGAAATCGGTATGCAAAGACTGTGCTGAAGCAATGAGAGTATTTGTCGATTCTTTTAATAAATGTAGTCTAGATTTGGGATATAGGTAATTAAGAAAATATTAATGCAATGTTGTGCTAAAGTGTTTTCTGTTCATTTGAGAGTTCAAACTACTTCGTTCATAAAGTTCAGTCACAACAAAAACATTACCTTGAAGAAATTTTCCAACAAATCAGTCAATATTCAACATATGAGACTGACACTTTTAAAAATAATACTCAGTGAAGTCATGTTTTACAGTAGGCATAGTCAGTAATACTAAAAACTAACAAGGTGTTTATCTTGTAACTCAAATGGGAAATTATGCTGTTAGATATTGCAGAACTCAAACAGAGAAGCCAATGAAGCTTGAATACCTCAACAGAAATTTTCAAATAGCTTGGATCAATTTATATATTTTTTTTCTTTGAACATAACTTGTAGAAGCAGAGATAATTGCCTTTTTCAAGAGCTTGATCTCCAGTGGTGCTGTTACCAACATAATCTAAGTCTTCTGCTGCATTCAGGATGAATTTTATAATGATTCTTGTTTAAATCATTAAGTGTCTCCTATGGGGAAAGGGAGATCCCTCCCAAACACTACCTTCCCTCTCTGTGTGACACGTACATTAAAATACACTTTGTGGTTCATGAAGACATTGGCCAGTCCTTCTGGTTCTTACGATATTTTTGGGGATCCCCTTTGGGTCTTTTCCTTATTGTCTCCATGCATGTATAATTCTGAAGCTGGCATTTTGTTATAGTTTTCCTTTTTCACAGGCAAGTTTAACTGTCCTTCAGCACCATGCAAAGCCCTAAGCCTACCCCAGTAATCCTGTCATCCTGTTGGGCTGGGTCTGGGTGAAGTGGCCTCTCAGTCTGAACTCTGAGATTAGTCTTTCAGATGAGACTCTTTGCACATGACTGGATTTACATGAGGGACCCCTTCTTGGGCCTTCTTAGAGGGTACCTTAGCCCTCAGCCAAGTTCCAAATTGTCTATGCTCCCTTTCAGTGTCCCTCTACTTCCTGGAGGTCACTTCCACATCCCAGATATGTCAGGGTGTGTTCTGCAGCCTGGCCAATTGGTGGACTCCAACATGGCCTTCTATTTTTGTTCCCATTCACATTTAAATTTCAATTATTCATTGAATTAACTCTTATTAAGGAATATTTATTCACATTTTATCCATTTGTTGCCTACATTTTTATAGCTATACACATTTAATTTCTATAGCTTTATAAACATTTATTTGTATATAAGTATATACACATAAATGCATAGAATCATAGAATGGTTTGGCTTGGAAGGGACCTTAATGATCATCTAGTTCCAACCCCCCTATAATATGCACTAGAGGACAACCTGGTCCCACTAGACCAGGTTGCTCAAAACCCTGTCTAATCTGGCTTTGAACACTTCCAGGGAGGGATCAGCCACAACCTTCCTGGGCTACCTGTTGCAGTGTCTTACTATCCTCATGGTAAAGAACTTCCTCTTAATATCCAGGCTAAATCTATCTTCCTTTAGTCTGAACCTGTTTCCCCTTGTCCTATAACTCCATGTCCTTGTAAAAAGTCCCTCTCCAGCTTTCCTGTAGGCTATCTTCAGGTACTGGAAGGCTGCTACAAGGTCTTCCTGAAGCCTCCACTTCTCCAGGCTAAACAACTCCAACTCTCTCAGCCTGTCTTCATAGGAGAGGTGCTCCAGCCTTCTGATCATCTTTGTGGTCCTCCTCAGGACTTGCTCCAACAGCTCTATGTCCTTCTCATGTTAGGGATTCGAGAACTGGGCGCAGTAGTCAAGGTGGGGTCTCACGAGAACAGAGTAGAGGGGGAGAATCTCCTCCCTTGACCTGCTGCTTACAGTTTTTCAGTGCAGCCCAGGATACTCTTGGCTTTCCGGAGTGCAAGTCAATCACACCACACAGCTTGATGTCATTGGCAAACTTGCTGAGAGTGCACCTGATTCCACTATCCATGTTGTTAACAAAGATGTCAAAGAACACTGGTCCCAACACCGACCCCTGAGGAACACCACCCATCACTGATCTCCACTTGGACCTTGAGCCATAACTGTTTGAATGTGACCATCCAGTCAATTCCTTATCCACTGAGTGGTCCATCTATCAAATCCATGCCTCTCTAATTCAGAGACAAGGATGTTGTGCAGAATGTTATCAAATGTTTTGCACAAGTCCAAGTATATTACATCAGTTGCTCTTCCCTTATCCACCAGCTGTGTAACCTCTGCTAGAATAATGGGGTTTTGCCTTAAAATGTACATTACATGATAGTTGTAATGAACTAAAGCATGGAATAAAGAAATATTATTATATTTACTACATACGTGAGGTTTTTTAAAAACAAATTAATTATAAATTATTACTCATCATTGTTATGGACATATTTTTGGCTCAATGTGTCACTGAAAACGAAGACCTAGCTTTAGAATAATATTATATTTCCAGCAATTAACTGCTTTGTGAGGTAAAAAAAATTATGATCTTCAACACCAACACTATACATCAATTCTCTTCTTCAACAGATTTTAAGTATTTTGGCTTCTTTTTATTATTATTTATTTTTTATATTCAATGTTTATTCTATTTTAACTCATTAGCAATAAACAATTTCCCATTTTATAACACCAAAGAATGAATCTTGTTTTAATTAATTTTTGCAGCTGTCCTCTCCAGCTGACTGCTAACTAGTACAACTTCAGGTATTAGGAGTACCTACTGAAGCAACAGAAATAGATATCAACCTGTCAATTATGCATAGCCTAAGGGTTAAGACTGAATGTAGAAATAGCTATGGCAGAGGCTGATAACTGGGTACACAAAAAAGTTTCTGATCAGCTGAGCTTGGATTTGGCTTGGATTTTTATTTGTGTTTTTAAGCAAGACATTACTCCTTCAAAGCCACTTATCAACATACAAATATCTTATATACCCCTATCATATCTAGCTTCTTTTTAACTTGATTAAACTACACACTTGTGGTAGTTAGGTTAGCCATGAATGGTGCCTTCTGTATTTAAAAGAAATGGAAACTTTTCATACGAACTAATTCACATTGTTCAGGGACTACTCAGTTGATGGGAATTGGCTGGGAGGCTGAAGACTGTAGACAGAAAGATCACACTTTTGGGGACTAAAGAGAAGAGGGCCCGGTCTTTTAGTGATCTTAATTTGTGACACGCAACTCGAGGGAGGTGATTGTGAGACCTCACCTTGAGTACTATGTGCAGTTTTGGGTACCACAATATAAGAAAGACATCAGACTACTAAAGAACATCCAAAGGAGGGCCACAAGGATGGTGAAGGAATGGAAGGGATGTCTTATGAGGAGCAGCTGAGGTCAATTATATTGTTCAGTTTGAAGAGCAGGCTGAAGGGTGACCTCATTGTGGTCTACAGCTTCCTCATGAGAGGAAGAGAAGGGGCAGGTACTGATCTCTTCACTCTTCTGACCAATAACAGGACTTGGAGAAACTGAAGGAAGCTGGATCAGGGGAGGTTTAGGTTAGTTATCAGGAAAAGGTTTTTCACTCAGAGGGTGGTCGAGCACTGGAACAGGCTCCCGAGAGCAGTGGTCACACCACCAAGCCTGCCTGAGTTCAAGAAGCATTTGGACGACGCTCTCAGGCACATGGTGTGACTCTTGGGGTGTCCTGCACAGGGACAGGAGTTGGACAAGATGATCCTGGAGGGTCCCTTCCAACTCTGCATGGTCTATGATTCTATGAACTGAGATTGTATAGCTAATTTTTAGAAGCTGGCAGACTTTTGTCTTTCTGCAGTGCATGCTGTGATGCAGGAGGCACCTGAGAACACACAAATGTCATTTTGCTGAGCAGATAGAAGGAGAGCTTCAACATGTGATGCATATTAAAGACAATGTATGTCTTGTCATTGCAAAACTGATGTATTTCTGACAATGCATAGAGAAGTAATTTTTCATATTGATAATAATTTTATATTGGAAATATGGGTGGTCTGGACAGAGAAGAGGTAGGACAGAGAGACATTTTGTACGTAATATTGATAGTGATTGACACCTGAGTTCTATGAATATTTATTTGTCAATCCAGACTCAGTAGAGAGGACAAAGCAAGTTAAAATAGGCTCTCCAAAACATCAATAGTTATGTGTAGTATAAATATTACAAATTAGTCTTATTTTCCAAAGTAACAATCATATGGAGCATTAGAGGTGAGATTATAGGTTGTAATACTCAAAATAATCACATATTTTCAATGTATGTGAACACAGGAGAAACTTCATGGAGAAATGAATCAAAATTGAAACATTTTCTTACATTCTGTGTAGAAGGAGTCAGAACTTAAGGGAAATACCAAAAAGCTGACCATGCTAAGAATTTAAATCTCAGCCTTGTTCATATCTGTTAATGCAAAATATGTATTGACAGAAATGACAGTTGATAAAAGGAAAATTTTAATTTCAAAATAGCAATTCATACATACTAAAGGCAAATTGCAAGAGGTGTAATGAACAGTTAAATATTAAAAAGAATGATTTATCTGAGTAACATTTTATTTTATCCTGATTCTTACCTTTTTAATGACCTTTCTTCTGTAGGTAAGATATTCTTAGTGTTTATGCATTAAAGAAAATGATGCATCTATTGCCATGGTCATAATGAACACTACTTTTTTAGTACAAAAAAACATTGTACTGAACTTAGTAATAATAAACATGTCTCTCTAAATCTAATAAGAAATTGCACTAGATTGGACAGTCTAAAGCCTATTATTTTACTCTTTTAAAGAAGATCTTTTCCCAAACACTAAATCTTCAAAATGGAAATTTTAGTTCTTCATTATGCAGTATTTAATAAAATCCTATTTTAAAAAAAAAACCAACAACATATTTTTTCTATTAAAGAGTATAAACAGTCTCTAGTAAACAACAAGCAAATCAAAAGCTCGCAAGATGAAAGACAAGCTGACCATGTCAGTAACATGTAGAATAAAAACAGAAGTAAAAGGTTATGTTAAATAATAGGCTTACTGAAGAAAACCTGGGAATTACCTTTTTTATTTAGTGTCTGTATTTGTGATGATCCATAAGGAGGAAAGTGACGCTCTATGCAACTAGTCTATTTTCTTCCTATGTTAGAAGAAAAAATTAATGAGTACTAAAAATATACAGAAGATCATTCACTCTGAGAGTTATCTGAGGAGAATCATTGTAATCAAAGCCTATTTATAAAATGGAATAAATTATACACTTGCCTAAACAGGTAGCAAACACTCAAAGATTCATGTCAGTTCTATATTCATACACACCAGAGGAATGCATAAATAAGGTACCAATGGATATCAGTCGTAGGTAAAAGAGAAAAAACAGTCAAGTATTGGTCAAATACTTAATGTTGTTAGAGGCAGAACATGAAGCCAAAAAAACCTGAATATTTGAAATTATCTCTAAGGGTGAGATCTTACTTTATGATTTCTCCATCAGCACTATTTATTGGGCTTTGCATTTGCTTGCCTCTATAGGTTTTTATTTTATTTTTTCAGCTAGAAACCATATGCAAAACTACATGTACAACTAAAGGTGAGTGTATAACTGAAAAAAAAACCCACTTTAATTCATCAATTTTGCAAAATTACTTCAATAGCAAGTAATCTGAGACAGTTTGATTGCAATCTATAAAGCTGAGTAAAGAAGTATTTCTGAAAAGCCATGGCAGTGGAAAATTATAGATACAATTGAAAAAATAGAAATATAATTGTCCATATATGTTATCAATATTTTTTTCAGCTGAAAGTAATGTGATGGGACATGATAGGTCAAGGGTCCTGAGGATCCATAATAAACAAAATCTACGAAAAATATTTTCACTGAAGTGCAAGGCATCATAGTGTATTTTATCTGTTAAATCTTTAGACAAAAAGTTGGCTTCCACTTCCACTGCGCTCTACATGTTGAATAATTGCTGAAACTTGCTGTTCTGCTCTCTTTATGAACTGAGATAAGCATTTAGATTGGAAGGTTCTTTTAACCATAGGGCTGTGCTGCCATTCAGCGAGATCTGGACAGGCTGGAGAGTTGGGAGGGAAAAAGCTCAGTGAAATACAACAAGGGCAAGTGCGGAGTCTTGCATCTGGGAAAGAACAACCCCATGGATCAGTATAGGTTGGGGTCTGACCTGCTGGAGAGCAGAGAAGGGAAAAGGGACCTGAGGGTCCTGGTGGACAGAAGGATGGCCATGAGCCAGCAATGTGCCCTTGTGGCCAAGAAGGCCAATGGCATCCTGGGGTGCATTAGAAGGGGGGTGGTTAGTAGATTGAGAGAGGTTCTCCTCCCCCTCTATTCTGCCTTGGTGAGGCCACACCTGGAGTATTGTGTCCAGTTCTGGGCCCCACAGTTCAAGAAGGATAGGGACTGCTTGAAAGAGTTCAGCACAGAGCCACAAAGATGATTAAGGTAGTGAAACATCTCCCTTATGAGGAGAGGCTGAGGGAGCTGGGGCTCTTTAGCTCGGAGAAGAGGAGACTGAGGGGTGACCTTATTAATGTTTATAAATATGTAAAGTCTGAGTGTCCGGAGGATGGAGACAGACTCTTCTCAGTGATGTCCAGTGACAGGACAAGGGGGAATAGATGCAAGTTGGAACATAGGAGGTTCTGGGTGAACATAAGGAAGAACTTTTTCACTGTGAGAGTGACAGAGCACTGGAACAGGCTGCCCAGAGAGGTTGTGGAGTCTCCTTCTCTGGGGACATTCAAAACCCGACTGGATGAGTTCCTGTGTGATGTACTGTAGGTGACCCTGCTCTGGCAGGGGGGTGGACTAGATGATCTTTTGAGGTTCCTTCCAATCCCTAACTTTCTGTTATTCTGTGATATGGAATAGAATTCATAGCCAGTAGAACTACCAGAAACCCAAACCATCCATTTTCTAGTTCAGTACACATCATGTATGGACTAGCAAGATCTGTCTGGGAAGCATCTAGTTAAGCTAAACTGTAGAAGGATTTGTTCAAGCCAATAGGACTCACTTTTTCCCAGAAACAATTAATGTGAATATTGATCATGGTTAGTTACTCTCTACTTTCAAACTCCTGCAGTACAGGGTTTATCAAAGCTCAGTCAGTGAAGCACATACCCCAAAATGCTACCTCTTATAACTCCATCACAGAAAGATAAGAGTATGACAATACCTGGAATGAATAACTTAGTTACTGAGGCACTCTGCAGGTGAGAGTTTTGGGTCCAATCTCTCTCAAGATGAAGAGAACATGAAAAACAAGCTTTCCAAACCCAGAGCAAGAGGGTTTTTACTAGATTACTGCATATAGATTTTCCATAGTGCCATAACAGCAAGTATCTCAGGTTATTTATGATCAGAATTATTAAATTTTGAAATAGTTAAGGCACTGTTGTCTGATGTTGGGATATGATATAGCAGACGAGGTGGCCAAGTGGTTAAGGCAATGGACCGCTAATCCATTGTGCTCTGCACACATAGGTTTAAATCCGACCCTCATTGGTGAGTTCAGATTTGACGCCTGAGCAACCTGATCTAGGGGAAAATGTTCCTGCACATGGCAGGCAGTTTGGACTAGATGAACTTTAAGGTCCATTCTAACTCAAGTGATTCTGAGAATCAAGTCTATCTATCCAGGTTATCTTATTACATCTGGGTGTCCATGTGAGCACAAAAATTTGTGAATTGACACAAGATGTCAGTGAAGGAAAATGAGAGATCTGGAAAATTGTCTGAAAAAATGACTTTTTAGGAGGGACCTATGCAGAATGTATTTGACCTTTTATTAAAAAATAAAAAATTAGATTTAACTCAAGTTGCAAGTGCTGTAACTCATACCGTATATTAGGAACCCGAGATTACAAGTGCATTACAAGACTATTGCCTAGAAATGCTTGCTCTATTGTAGCCATTCAATAATATTAAATCTGTCATGTAATTAACATTTCAAAGTTCTGTGTGATTACAGTTGCACCTTTGACCATATTCACCAAAGGTGTCAGACTTCCAACCTATTAGATACCTTATTTAACTAATAGTGGACATGCAAAGTCACACACACAAAAAATGCTAACTGAAAATCACTGTCATGAAAAAGCTTGTTTATAAAAAAAAGTAAAGAAGAGCAGAGCTTCTAAACACACATGTCATCTTAATCCAATTGCTGCTATGATGATAATCCTTGTACTGCCAAAGTGCCAGCTGTCTGTCCCTTATGGTTATGTGTCATACATCACTCCTACTCAAGTTCTGAATTTTCTCAGATTTTGCTTTGAAATCAAGTTTAGCGTACACAAGCTACATCGATTTCTGCTTTTCTTAACTCTTCATTTTGTACTGATACTTAAACAACTCTTAGTTTAAGGGAGTGAATAAAAGGTTCTGGAGTCTTGATGCTGGCAGATTTAGAAGTAAATAACACAAGTTCCAAAGTAGGCAACCAGCAGCATGAAAAGCTTCATGAAAATGATTCCAAGAGACTGAAATCCATGTGTCTGATCTGCCTGTTACTTCAAAGATTTCGCAGAAATAAAGTGAGAAATACATTGAGGTACACTTTGTGGAGAGAAAGGTCCATTTTATGAAACATCACTGTAAACTTTCAGATTAAATCTTGACCTACTGCTGTTTACCTCTATAAAGGAATGACAGCCTAAGGTAAGTAGTTGTTGAAGTATGTGTTTCTCTTTTCTATTTTCAAATGCAATTCCCATTTTCACAGTTCTTCAAAATAAGCACAGCATGTCTTCTCTTCATAGATTAGAAGTGACAAGCTGCATGTTTACTGCTTCTATGCTTTACAAGTTTTAACTCTTATGTCCTTCACTATTCTGTTTCCCTAAAAAGTCAGTAAATGAAAGTCCCAAGAATTATTATCAGTGAGGAAGCTAAAGGTTTCAAATAATATCCTGAGTTTTCAAAACATTGGTGATTCTGATGACTTGTCTGCTAATCTCTAATTGGAAGATGCCATAAGGAGATTCCAAATGTATTCTAGCAATAGGAAGTCTTCCACTGTTTGTGGTAGTGTATTTTCAGTATAACAGTTTTTGAGAGAGAAGATTAAAACCCAACATTTTAAAAGGAACTTCTTAAATATTTTTAGTGAATCTTCATAAAAAAAAGGTTGAAAAACCCTCTAAAAGCTAGAAAAAATCAATTTTTTCAAATGTTTAAAAAGAACAAAAACTAAAGAAGTCTTTTGCAAGATGGGATTTATAAGTTTTGCATATAGAAATGAGCCTTTCTCACTTCCTTTTTTACTTTTAATAACAAAGTTGTCCATATTGAAATTGCCTTACCATACTTTCCTCTAACTAGGAAATTAGAAGGACAGAGGCAAATATAAGAAGCATATAAGAAAAATAATGAGCACACTTCAGATAGCAAGGAGGTACATGAGGACACGATTAGCAGGGAAAAGCTTGCCAAAAGGTACAGAGGAACAGAAAGGAAGAAACTAGCGTAAGGGAGGAAATCGGTGTGCAAGAAACACACACAAGTTTCAGAAAAGTGCAGAGGAGTAAATAAAATTAGGCAAAAAACTTTTAAAGTAAGATTCCTTTGTAAGTAAATATAGGTACTGTGAAAAACTGATAAAGATTATAAAAATAAAGCACAAATACAATAGTATTTCAGTAGATCAGGAAAAAACAAAAAGGATGAGAGTCAGGGCAGTGATATGGTAATACTATATAAAGACTATGATGACAGCTTTCTATGTTGCAGGAGATCAGAAAGAGTGAGAGGTGTCTTCCCCCAGCATCTATAGGAGACTTTGGCACATACATTTAAAATTAATTTTAAATCAGAAATGACAGTTCTGAAATTGGAAGCATATAGATTTCTTATGTGTTCAAAGAAAAAAGTATAATGCAATGTATCATATGGTTTATGAAAAAAATATGAAAAATTATGTTTTTAAACCAAATCACACTTTTGTCTCCCTCTCCAACCACACTTGGTATTACTAAGTCAGTAATATTTTGATGACAATAATTGTCCATTTTTCAGGGCTGTAACATTTCCCCAATATGGTTTTACAACCCTTTCTTCGGAAAAAATAAAATAAATAAATAAAAACAATCAGGAGTGGAAATTGTAATTTTTTCTCTACCATGCAACACACATTTGCAAAACAAAGAACTGCATTTTCTTCAGCTGGAAAAAATGACAATTCACAAGTCCAGTCTTTCGATATAGATACAGAAGCACCAGACAAGAGAATACCCTTAGTATTAAGTGTCCTCTTTCTCATCATCCATCAAAACCGGGTTATAGTATTTTCAGGATTGTAAGAGTCTGTGTCAGCCAAGGGTAACTGGTACTACAATGGCTGCCATGACACCTTTTCAGCTGCTGGATCCTTTTGGGACATACGTTTTTATAATTTGTGCCTGATTTTAGTTGCTTGATCTGGTACCATGGCCAGAAATTTGGTTTTAAACAGTCACTGCACCAGTAACATCAGTATCTGCTCCTCTTCCCAAGTCTTTGTCAGTATTATAACAGAATGAAGGAAGGGAGAAGATTCATACACTCTCACCAGGGAGATTAAGGCTAACATATCACAACTTTTGCAGACCCAGGACATTCACACGAGGGTGATCAACCAAGGCAGATATTAGAGCATACATGCAAGACAGTAATAGGGTAAATAATAGATTAGGACACATCTAAAGGTGCATTGTGAATATACCCACTACATAAAATTCAACTCTAGTTCTGGGTAGGACATTTTACTGTTTTATCCAGAAGTTCAGTAGTTTCATTTTAACAAAAAAACCCTACAAATTAATTTCTTACGGAAAATCATACATAAATCCATTCAATCACCATGAAAATTGTTAATGTCTATGGGAAAACAGTAGGATTTTTTCAAGTATTTTTTCTAACATTAAATCAAAATGCTATTTTTTTATTTGTAGAAATGTTGTGTACTAAATATTAGAATGATGTAAAGGTGTTGTTTGCTGATCTAGCCAACAAACTTGACAATAAATACCAACTGTGAAGGTTATGTGTGCAGACACCTGTCCACCCTTACCTGGGATAAACTGATAACTTGTTTATCATAGGTCATCAAACCGCCTTCAGGCAGCAAAAGCTTTTTGTTTGTGTTCAGTCTGTATGATAGGAGAAGGAAAAGAGAATACCTTCACAGTGAAAATGTATTACTGACATGTCTAATCAAAGACAGAAGATGTAAACATTGTTTTTTTTAGGGCCCTTGTCTTGTAATTTTATGAGAATATATTACTCATCTCCATTTATATGACCTAGATTACATTTTGCATTTCAACACTAACCCAGTTTTTCTGCACTTCAGCTCCTGCAGTATGAATGTTTCCAGCTGGGCTCTGTCAGCCTCTGTTCCACCATAAATCATATCTGCCTTCTCATCCAAAGGTGCTAACTGATGAAGCAGAAATAACACAATCTCAGCTGGCTTTGTGGCCTACTTATAACACAGCTACAGCAAGAATGCAGATTGCCTCTCTGTTCTTCTGGATAAAGCCATAAAAAAAGTTATATCCCTTTCAACTTACTGGTTTTGAAATCATTCCAGCTCCTGGAATATTTTCGCTGAGTACAGAAAATAATGCTTACACTGCAAATAGTCAAAAAAGTCTTAGCAATACTGGAAGCTGGTCCAATGTCATAGCTATGAAGGACTAGTACACAGATTTAAAGAGTTCACTTTTCGTCTGCTTGCTATTTGAATTAATATTGAAAAACAAGATAGCAATTTATATGGTTAAATTTGATGGCTCAATTAAAAAACTAGTTTTAGAACTTAAACCAATAGCTATTAAAGATTGAAATGAAACCTGAACCGGTGAGAACAGAAAATTACTGCATAATTCTCTGCTGTAGGAGTAATCAGTACAACAGTACTCATGTTTCTGTATTTCATAAATATCTTTCACTGGTAATGAAGAAGGCAAATTAAAAGGCAGGGAGGTATCTCTCTCTTCTGTTGTTTCCTACCACTAAGCTCCAAGTTACATATAAGTCTTGCCTTTAGTAGCCTGTATTTTGAGCTTGTAAATGTTACTGCATTTCCCACAATCATGTAGGAAACATTTCTGTTTCTTAGTCTGTTTTTAGAGAGAGGGTATGTAAAGGGGGATTTCTTTATTGTGTGTGTTTATATGGAGAAAAATAGATTTTTAATGTAAAATGAAAGAATGGTTAGAAGTAAATATGCAGATGAGTACAAATGGCTGTATACATGGTCATATATACAAAATGTGTAATATATAATTAATATATGTATAATAATGAAGTTATAAATATAAAATATGTATATATATTTTTAAACAGTAAAAATACTTTACATTCTGTCCTTTATTCTTTGAGAAAAAGGCATGAAAAGTCCTTTGTAAGTACTTATTAGTATCACTCATCATCATGAGTATAAAGATTCATAGCCCATAGGCTGTGATTCTATAAAAAAAAAATAGAAAACAAAAACAACAAAATAAAAGCTTATGTACATGTAAGATTGTAGCATTCCACACTTACTAAGATTTTATAACAAGTTAATTATTTTTCTGATTTCCTTTCAGTAAAGTTAAGAAAATAACATGTAAAAAGGGCATTAAAGTATAGATCAGGTTTAGTATAGTATGCAGAAAAGTTGTTTGGCCCTTGGAATAATAGAATAACCTTTGATAACTCAAAACTCAAGTGATTCAACATGCAGACTTCTTTGAACTTCACAGAGATAAACAACAGAAAGAAAGTCCTGTGTTTATCATGACAGGGTAAAAGATGACAGTTTAGTGTGATTATGACAGAGAGACAAAAGACTATCAGATATCCAAGCCATAAAATATGTCCAGTAGATATGGGTAAAAACTAATATTGCATAAGGACTTAGTGAGACCTCATCTGCAACACTATGTGCAGTTCTTACTGTTTCTGATAAAGGAAGATTAATCCAGACTTCAGCAAAAGCAGACAATGGCCACTAGCATGATCAAGAGCATGGGCAGCCTTCTTTATGAGAGGACATTTTAAAACTTTGGTCCAGCCAAATGAAAACTCAGAGAGGATATGACTGTTTAGTATAAATAAAGCTGATATTTAGAATAAATATCACAGAGGGAAAAATCTGTTTGAGGTAGAAGACTATGTTGACACAAGATGAAGTGTCATAAATTATACATTAACACATTTTTCCCCTAGATTACAATCATTCTTTTTTCTTGTTTTGTTCATTATTTACTTAATTCTTAATTTTTATCACTTTAAGTTCCTTGTTAAGCATTCTAGAGAGGATGAAGCAGGACTTCTGCAACTCCAGTCACATGTGATGATCTATGGAGTGGAATTCTACCAAGGCAGAATTTTAAATAGAAATTATTTGGAAATGCTTGCCATGCTCTTTTCAGAGAAACAATTTCTTGTTAGCAGTCAAATTCACGTCTTGGAAAATTAATTTGCTAAACTGGGCTACATCTGAAACTCATAATTCTTGTTTATATTTTGTAGTGTTTTCCTTGATACTTGTGTGAGAGCAAAACACAAAGTTTTACATATCATTGTGTCACTCTGCTATCTGTAAACTTCTAAGCTCATTAGACAAACTAGATAAACTACAGAGGGTAAGTCAAGTGTATCTCATTGAAAATAATGCAGTAGGTGTAGAATATTTCTCGACTGCTCAGTGTAGCTTTTCTACTGATTGTTTTTCTATTCTTTTGGAATCAGAATTCTGAACAACAATGTAAAAATACTATTTTATTGGATGAAATTTTTTTTATTTTTAATGGAATCCATATATATGTCCATATATATGTCCATATAATGGAATCCATATATATAAACACAAAAGAAATAAGAATGTGTCCAGTAGTGAAGTTTCTTACTCTCTACTGGGTTACACTTGTGTTTTCTTTTGATTTGTAGTGCCGCCTCAGATGACTTAAATATGATTGTAGGCCATAATGTTTATATTTCCCATCTTCAGCAGAGCTCTAATAATGCATTTACACTTTATTCAATCTGTTACTTGAATTAATTGTCTTTGTAGCAGTATGTATGGTGCTGTGTTTTGGTTTTGTGGCTAAAATAATGTTGAAAACACATGGTGTTTTGGCTATTACTGAACAGTGCTTGTACAGCATAGTGGCCTTCTCTCAGCAAGTAGTATGGGAGTGGGCAAGAAAATGAAAGGGGACACAGCCAGGACTGTTGACCCAAATTGACCGAAGGGATATTCCATACCATATGTCACCATCCTTAACAATAAAAAAGAAAGAGGAGACATTTGTAGTTATGGTGTTTGTCTTCTCAAGTAACCATTTAATCTGCTGAGGTCCTGCTTTCCAGGAACTGCCTAAACACCCTGCCTGTCAATGGGAGGTAATGAATTACTTACATTTTGCTTTACTTCTGTACACAGCGTTTTCCTCACCTATTTAACCCCTTTTATCTCAACCCACAAGTCTTCTCACATGATTTCTATTATCTCCCCATTCCATGGGAGAAGGGAATGAGCTGTGTGAAGGGCTGTGTGGGTATTTGACTGTTGGTCACTGTCAGTCCCTCCCCTTACTATGAGATAGCATGACAAATTTCATCTCAAGTGGCAGGACAGTGTTTCAAAGAACTGTAAGAAAAATGAAAGAGTTGGATTGCAAACTACTGAGTGTACTTATAAAAGGCAAAAAGTGAGGCTTCCTGAAGCTCCTCTGCTTTTTACAGGTAGTAGAAGATACAAGAAGGTACAAGAAATTTCCTTGCGTACATTTGTAAAACATGGTTACAACACTTCTTTCACAGAAGAGACAGTGAAAATTATTCTGAGACTCCCTATGGCTGAAATCAGAGACAATGACAGACATTTAAGAAAGGGGAAAACACAGAAATGCAGAAAATTATGGTAATCTTAAAAAAACCCAAACCAAACCAAAACAAGATCTCCATCATAAAATAACTTTCAATACTCTAACAGATAATTGTTGGTCTTTTCTACAATATTTATATGTGTCCTTGATTACATCTTATTTTTATTTGCTCTCAGGAATTCTTCAACTTAAACGTTATGGACTTTTGCTCCAGAATTGCAATCAATGATAATATCAAAAATACTTTATCACATCTACTTTTAGCAATTCACTGAAACTTAGAGCTTTCAGTGTTTCCTGCTCTAGGATGCATAGATACACAAAACATTTAGACCTTTGTTATTATCCTATACAGCTATAATATGAAGAACACCATGGAAACAAGGTTTTTGCTGGAAATACGTATTACTACAAGTGTCAAAAGAGACACAACTTCTTTTTTTTAATCAGATGTTTTAATATGAATGACATAATGGACAAAACTTAAATTGTCTCACTCCTAATTTAGCTAGTTTGGCTGATTTTGACTGAAATTTATTTAGGAGCAATTGCATGATCTCTTCTATAGAAAGATCTCATTCTACAAAATTGGTGTATTCTTTAGTCATAACTATAAAATCACTGTTCAACACTGTTTAGTGTGTTTGGTGTTGTTTTGGTTTGTGGTTTGTTTTTTGTTGTTTGTGGGTTTTTTTAATCTACAGTAGGCTTGCTAACCCCTGGGGCCTGCCTCTTTCATTTATTTAGTATCTATATGCATTTCTGTTCAGGTAACTGAAAACTTAGTTTCTATATGACACACACATAGATTATATTAAACCTGAAAGTGATTAGTTCAGTAAGCAGAAACACATGAATATTTGCCAAATTGTGACATGTACATTGGCAAATTAAATGAATATACAATGTTCATTCAGTTTTACCTATCCATGAATTTTTTTTCCATAGTTTTAGAGCTCTTCCTTGCCTTTCCCTTTCTTGTTAAGCCTCCATCCCACAAAGGAATAGATGACTATGGAGATGAACAACACACTGCCTTGTTAGGTTTTGTCATGTCAGGGGCCTGTGTGTAACCAAATTCTCTTCTGGTTCTGGCTTTTCTAAATGAAAAATTATTGCCCATGTCCTCAAATATTATATGACATGTGTGTGCAATTGTCCTCTAATCTATTTCAGTCATCAAGAAATGAGCTAGCTTACATAATTTAGACAGTAGCTATCCTGACTGATTCCAACTGAAATAAATTCAAAAGCAATTGCATTAGTAGATCTACCGTAAAATCTAAGAAAATGCTAATCTTCAACCCGATGGTGCAGCTATAACAATGGCTTTTGCCTGTCATGCCTAGAACTAGAAACAGCCATGTTCGGACAACTATTGCCCTATTTTTCAGTTACTGAACCCAAATTTCTAAATAAAATAAGATAAAATAAAATAAGATAAAATACTCCCATACAGTCCAAATGGTGTCAGTTAGCTTTATTCATGGACATAAGTCTGATTTGTTTCTGCAATCACTGGCTTTGGTTCAGTACCCAGCAAATGCAGGAAATTGTGATCTTTCAGTAATATAACACCAGAAAAGTCTATTTCAAGGTGAAAAACTTCTCTGGTGGATTGCTGCCTTTTGTGTTCATTTCTCATCTGCAGGTGCTTGACAGGAAATGAGCATGGTTGTGACAGGACTAATTCTCTGCAAAAAATGCCACAGGGTGTTCCTGATGGAAAATGCAAAAAGCAGAAACCACATTGGAGCTGCAGTATAGTACTCAGCTTATAGTATCTGTTTCTGTCCATCAAGCTTGAAAAAAGAACATAATTTTTGTTTCTTCTTCTGTACATTCCTGTGACAATTTTAAGCTTATTTCAACATAAAATTAGAGAATGAGTACTTTTGTAAAGTAAAATAAAAATAAAATCTTCTTTGTGAAGAAAAAATAAACAAAACAACCGACATCTATTAACATGTTATCTGCAAATATATTGGCAAAAAATAAATTATGACAAAATTCTGTCATGTCTCCATATGTTTATCTGTTCTATTAAGGGAATTTATTAAACATTTATTACATTGTTACTGCTTAGTGCAGTAACTACAGTGCAATTATATTTACAGTATAATTTTTCTGTTGTCCTATAAAGTATCAATGATGGTGTAGCTTTTTATATTAAATAGAGAATTGTAAGACTGTGCGTGTCTCCAGAAAATGTTTAAGACTATTATATGTTTTATTATTCACTGTGTAACATTTCAGTTGATTTTTTAGATACTCAAGGAAAGATGACCAATTCTGAAACTACCTGTAACCACTAGAGTTAAATTTTTATTTTATTTTTTCTTTGTTTAAATACTGCATGCACAAACACTGCAGAGAGTAAACTTACTTACATCAAAAGAGATATTCTGGGTTGCTGGGAAGCTAGGGCAGCTCATTTCTTCTTTTTATTAGCAACACTCACCGAAGAGTATTCTCTCAGCCACAAAAAAGAAAATGCCATCATCTCTTCCTTTCACATTTTGTTATCCATAGCTCATTAGCACTGCAGCTAAACCTGTTTTTAATAGATGTTCCAGATTAAGATCTACAGAAAAAGAGGCACAGGTTCTGTCAATATACAAAATGATAAATGAAATAGAATATGTATATATGTATATATGTATGTATGTATATAGAACATGCAAATAAATTAGTTATGGAATAAAACAAATGTTATAGAACTACATTTACTAAGCACACAATTTCTTTAAGTAACATCAATATTGCTTTGATGAGTCATTCTTTTGTTCTGACACAACAAAAAGAAACAACATTCATATTTTCATAACAATAGACTTAACCAGGAAAATCAAGTCAATCCACAAAAGCAGTCTTTCAAATTATCAAAACAGCACACAAGATCACACAGGAAGTTGGTGTTTTAAATATGATGGTCTAAACAATACTTTTTAGACTAAAATCCATGTTCTTTCAAAAATAAATTTTGAGCAACACTGACTTATTGACGCCATCTGGTCTGACCTTCTCTTGTTAAATATCAACACTCTGCAATTCCCTTTTATTTCTTTCTTCATGTTTTAGGAACAAAATAGGCAGGTTAGTATGATGTGCTGGAAGATTTCAGAATTTTGTCTTATTAAACACTGATGCACGAAATGCTGATGGAAGGATGGCATAATTTAGTTCTGTCATGTTTAATCACCAAAATGATGAATTAGGAAAGCAAAACCATAAATACATTGAAACTGCAGAAGTAGTGAATACGTATCCTGAGTTTTTTTGTTTCTTAATATAAGTATAGCACTTTAAGAAAAAATAAGTGCTATTATATGGCATTAAGATAGTTGTAAGATAAAAATGTAGCTCCTTCAGAAAAAGTAAGCAACAATAGTAAAATGCTGGAAACTAATCAAACTCATTGTTGGCTCCTTAACATTCACATAAAGTACAATAAAAGTATAAAACTGGAGACACATGTATCTATTCTCTGTAGCTTTTGGTGAAAACTGTTTTCTCTTTAGAGCAAGTTGCTGTGATGATAGTGACTTGCAAATTGCAGTTGACTACATTCTCTACTAATAATAACATTTCTGCTGGGAAGCTATTATAATCTTACAAGAATCAGAAATTGTTCTCCAAAAGCCTATTGTATATACCTTTGGTGCCTATGGTTAAATGAAAGTCTGTTCTTTTGAAGATTCTTGATGACAAGATGTTGAGGAGGAAAGATTGTGACATTTACAGAGTCTCTTAGGAAAGTAGCCAAGATAATTCTTTTTTATGTATTGAAAAACAGTGATTTGAATTCTAAAGGTACATAAGAAAAAAAGTAGGAAAAAATACAAATATTTGGAAAGCAGTGATTTAAAGAAATTAATGTGTAGAATAAATTCATGAAATATGTTCATATACTTTTTAAAAAAAAGTCAGTGTAGAATGTAGGATCTAATTGAAATTCACAAAAATTTTGTTCATTAATTAAGAATATAAAAAATAATTAATTATCTAAAATATTGGGGGTTTCCTTTTTTTTTTCTCAAACTGATACAGTAAAATGATTGAGGGAAGTTAGGGATGTAATCAACATGGCTGCATGCAGATTTAAAAAGTTCTGCTTTAGAGATAATGCAGAGATACAAGATTTGAAGGGGGCTATTTCCCTACAGAAACCTATTTCACTCCACAAATACCATGGGAGCATAGGGAAACAAACATTATGTATTTAAAGTTAGCCTTTCTAAATACTGAACTCCTTTACACTTCTAAGGGAACTTCTCATTTACTAAGGTAAAAACCTGAAAAGAGAGTATTTTATATGAGTAAACCCCCTGGAGAGAAACAGATGACAGAGTTTCAGAAAAGCTAAGAACCTTTCTAAACAAACACACTCCCTGTAGAGAGAATTGGAGCTGTTGATCTTCTCAGCAAAAACACTACCTAAATGTAGCCACAGTTAATTACATCCTGTTGACAAGAGACACCTAAAACACTGTGCATTTTATCACCATGCAGCAGCATACAAATGACAAGTTTTGACAAGTATCTATTTGTTGTTTCCAGAATTTGCATTGAATATGACAAGTGTACTTTAAGCTATTATGTCTCAGTGCTATTTAATCAATCATCCTTTACTTTTGAAGTTAAGTCTAGTTCAGATAAACAGGCTCAGAACTGCAAGCTTGTGTGATATCAATAGAGGTTTTAGGTCCTAGGCAGAACATTAACACAGTGGTCGTGCCTGAAGCTATCAAACACTTGATTAATGCTTTTACATCCATGAGAAGAATAGAAAGGGAAGATTTTTGTGTCATGCTATAAATTCCGTTATTTGAGGAGAACAGTATCATTGCCCTTCTATTTGCCTATTGTAGCTCTCTCCGTTAATTCTGCATGCTGTTGTTTCCCATTTGAAGCTTTTATGGTTTTAGGTGTTACTAAACTCTGCAAATGGAGTTTATTTTGTATAAAATGCAAAACATGCTTTTTTGTCATACAAATACAGTTTCTAGCTCAGTGGCCTGTTTTTGCAGAAAAAAAAAACAAAACAAACAACTGTAGAGAATGTAGAGATTGACCAGAGGGCTACCTGATTGTTGATTGACAGGGCAGCCCTCCTGGTCATCACACTCAGGTGTTAATTGTTTAATAATAATAAAGCTAAATGCCTAACAAGGGGGTGGACCTTAAAAGGCAGGGGTCGAGGCACTAGAGTACCTTCAGTGCCTGAGCACTGGGGGAAGGAGCAGGACGTGGTCTGCGAGTTGGACATTGAGATGCTACTCAACCTACGATACCAGCAAGAACATCAAGTGCTGGGAAGGGAGGCCAGCTCTGCGCACCCAGAGCTCCGGGGCAGCTTGCTGCCAGCTTGGGATTACATCGCCTAGCTTCGCCTGGATCCCGGACACATCGCCTTGCCTGGATCCCCAACAAACATCAACACAACAACAAAAAAAAAACAAACAAGGAAATCAAACTCAAATCCTGATTTCCCCTAGCAAGTTCTATTTTAGTAGTACTGAAAATATGTTTATCTGGGTCAGTGGATTGAAATACTATGAAATGGTGTATTTAACCAACAGGATTCAACCAAAAAGAACAGGGAAGATGACCCCAGGTCATTTAACTTCTTGACCTGAGGGATATAGAACCATTCTTTCAAAAGAGGAACAGGGAAGCTGAACACTGGAAATGAGCACCCGGGTTCAAGAAAACAACTGAATCTATACACAAGGTAACATTAACCTCCAGAACATTGCAATCAGCCTAGAACATAATTTCCATATTCCTTCCAGATATGGAGGTTAAAATCTGAAATACAGAGAAACTGTCCTCAAGAATGCAGCATTATTTTTGAAACAGAAGGCAGTGAAAATACAGGGGGTAATCTCTTTCTCTAACCCTCATCAGAAGACTTCTAGACACTTTGGAGTTGTGACCCCAAAAGGAGTTCTTGAAATGTTTGCTAATAATGCTACTGTCAGAAATATTTCTAAGACTTTATGACAGCATTTCCTTCTATGTGGGTTCTTTTTTTTTCTTTTTTTTAATTTTTTTGTTTGTTTAATTCTTTTAATTATTGTGATGATCTTCAAGGTTTGTGAAACTGATACTGGTGACATAGATGACTAAGGATCAGTGATGCACAGTGAAATAGGAAATGCTCTAAGGAAAGCCAGATAAGCTTTTCAGATTGCATGTCATGAATACATTTTTGTTTTATAGACTCATATGCCTGTTAAACCATCATTTCTTTTAATGTAGGATCTTCTACTCTGTTGCTGGTTTTGACCAGCATGCCACCTAAAGCACTATAGTCCTTACTCATTTCCTAAGGAACACTGAAATGGATGCATTGAACTGACTTACTAAGCACCTTGATTTTTAGCACTATGAAGTCATTATAAAGAAAGATAGAACCAAAACCAAAACAACTTGAAAAAAATAATACAGACAAATATATATTTAAATGGATTCAGCATGATAAGAGTCATCTAGCAACAAGTTAAGCATAAGTGCAGAAATCAGAGCAAAGGAGATCTCTTTTTTCTGTTACTGACAACATGAGCAATTCTCTCTGGACTGTAAACATCCTGTACAAAATGTTGGTAGTTTATATTTCTGCATTCATATATTTTAATTCAACCTTTTGTTGTTTCTTTAACTATTTCTCCAGTATTGTTTAAAACTAAACAACATATTTTGCCAGGGACCAAAAAATAGAAAGGTAAAGCAGATATTACAGAATTAAAACTTGAAATTAAGAAACTGGCTATCTGAGAGTTTAAAAATCTTGGATACACAATGGATTTTGTTTTGAGTTGTGCAGTCATCATAACACTTATGTAGCAGCAATTTATACTGTGTGTAAACAACAGTACTTACCAGAGTTTGCACTTGACACTAAGACAGCTTAAATGAAAAAAGACCGTCATGCCCTTGAGATTTCAACCATCTTTGCCACAGAGCATCAGGTGATTTATTTTTATGTCCTCCTAACAAAACCATACTTTAATGGGTAACTCCCAACTTAAAATTGGCATATACAAGTCTAGACTATCAAAAGAAAAATCAGTTTCCCCAATCATTAGCCTTCATCTTGTTCATGTTGTATTGTAGAAACATACTTTAAATGTTAATAATATTTAAATTATTTTTACCTCTTTTTTTGTAGGATATGTTTTTAGTTCAGGCCAAGACTAAAGCCAAAATAATCTTATCCCATTATTTCTGACAGGAATCACATCCAAAAATGCTAAAAAAATTTGTTCTTGTAAGCTCTTCAGCTAGAGCTGTTCAATCAAGGTTCAGGTACATTCCAGATAAGCAGACAGATTTCAACAACAGACCTGAAATAACAAAGGATGGATCTCATTCCCCAAACGCATTCGTCTCAAGTGAAATAAATGTATCTAATTTTTCAAAGAGCTTATTTTAAGGACATTGTTTCTTGTATTAGAAAAAAATTAGATATTTTTACATTGTTATGCTGTTTCTGGTAAAGATACTATTGAAATGTTCAATTTGTTGTGTTAGAAATTAGCACTTCTGAGTATCTGTGGGCAAACCTTCTACACTGGCAATTATATTGGTCATACAGTAGCTGAATGTGACAGAGGTCTTGCTCTCTTCTGTTGGCTTTGGCTGGTTTCCCAACCTCTTTTATTGCTCTCTTTTTAATCATACATTTGTGTTTTGGAAAGATATAAGCAAACAAGGCAAAACAAGGCACTGAAGATCTCTCTGGTACCAATGCTGCAGTAACAATAGCTGTAAATTACCATACAGTGGTATTCCTTAGGATAGGATCCAGAAAAAACAGAGTAAGCAGCAGTTTTTAAAGTCAATGTTTTAAAACCCTTACCTTGTTTTCACATGCCCAGTAACTGTTTCCAAGGAAACAGAAGAAGAAGCCGGAACAGCAGTGATACAAGAAAATTCACTGGCTTTCAGCTGCTGGCTTCTGTCCTGTTTTTCTAGCTCCTGAAGTCACAGTTAATAAGGCCTCTGACAGTTTAGAATAAGATGAAAAATGAATATAATTTTAGTCAGTACCTATATGCACATAAACTAAAGGGAGTTAGCAACACAGGTGATTTTCAATATGGAGGTTTTCAGCTGGCCATGGACTGGGGAATGGAGTTCGAAATAGGAGAACATATGGGCCCAAGAGATAATATTGTTGTGTGTAAATCGGAATAAATTATAGCAAAACAGTACTAAAGACTCTTCCACATAATACAGAAGAGAGAACTAGAAACAGAATTGCAGACTTAATTATTTATTACTTTTCATGTGCCATTTACTCTCCAGAAGTCACCGTGCTAATCAGGAGGATGTCATCTCATTTTCTCACTTTTGGTGCACTCATTGTCTAAGATAAAATATAGACATTTATGGCAACTTGACCGGTTCAAAGTTTGCTGAATTTTCAAAGGAAATACAAGCTTAGGAATTATGCTGTAGACTGTGTTGCATGGTGTGCACAGCATAACATGGTCAACAGTTACTCTTACAACATTGCTTTTAGAATACACACTGAATATCAGAACTGTTTAGACATTTTATTGAAGACATGTTTTCCTGTTCAGAAAATACCAACCACTGGTTTTGATTAAAGAAATTTATCTTGCATTTTATGTTACAATGCACAATTGTATATAGTTGAGCAAAAGTTAAAGCAAAGTAGGTAATAATTAAAACAGCCAGTTTGGGTGGTTCCGTGGTAGTCAATGTAGTTATATGTGATACATCAATACACATATGGATATAAATGAATATATAAACAGGATTTTTACACTGAAACTAAACAGAGAAAACTATTTGCTCTCAAGCTGGACTTCAAGTTTTGTTTTTTGGTGATTAATATGGAATCAGGTCTCTTCCTGGTTGCTAAAGGCTGAATTCTGCCTGACATAAGAAAGTTGCAAAAATGGGACTACTCTTATACTCACACACAAAACGTAATTCAAGGCAACAGTATGATCTCAGCTGTAGTATACTACAAAACCTATGTGTCAATCTCTTTGTTAAAGTATAGTACCTGTCAAAAATCCATAGGTATCCAAGCAGCAAAAGTGCTTAAAAATGCTATCTGAATCCCCATATAGAAAAACCACATATATCATTATCAGACCTCTTCTGCAGCACAACAATACCTGGAGCTTCATGAAGCTTCCAGCCATGTGACCCCAGAACTGTTGCTTTTGCAAGTACCCTTTCTAGGAAAGTACTGATTTGCAAGTAACTAATAAGCGTGATTCACACAATCTGGTTTCTGATTTATGGATCACATCCTCTGTTACTTCAATTTATGATTATGTTAATTATCTGTGCTTCTCCTACCTATGTTATGCTCTAAATATTTCAAAACAATATTTCTTTTAAACTTGTTTCTGTTGACTTTCCAGTTGTCTGAAAATTTTGTAAAGGTATGGTTGTAGCATAGTGGCTGGTTTTTAATGGACTCTGGAACATTTCAGCAGTTTATCTGGATCAAAGATCCTTGATTATTCCCTGTAAGCAATTCATAAGAGCAGTAACAAGGCCACTGGGAAAAACACATAGATAATCTTTTTTGACCTGGTCCTGAGCTGGGAGGCTCCTGAGGAGGAGGGTAAAATGAAACCTTCATTTCAGAATGGTGGCAATTTATGCTTAGGTGGTTAGACATACTGGCAGTATTTATTTATTTATTTATTATTTCCATCAAAATAAATAACTGGTTTACATCTTCCTTGACAATGTTCATGAATTTCAAATTTTACATGAACTGGAGAGCTAAAAGTTTTAGAAATTCACTGATGTTCATCAGACCACATAACTTAGGAAAATATATTTCGTTTATGTGCTTAGGTGCTGGCAGTGGAAGGCTACAGGATAGCCTCTGTGAGGAAAGTCTGGGACTGCCCCATGCAAGACAATAGATGTTTCCAGATAGCTCCAATGGACTCATTGCAGTGCACAGCTGAACACCTCAGCCAGGCTGTTGGCACTTCTGGGAAAATGCACTTAAGTAACACTTTGTAGATAAAGGAAGAAAGAACAAAAAGAGTGAGAAACAACAGAGGAAACACCAAAGTCATAGGAGGAGGTGCTTGACGCACTGGAGAAGATATTCCCTGTAGCCCATGGAGAAGACTACATTGGAGCAGGCTGTCCCTCTGCAGCCCATGGAGGACCATGGCAAAGAAGATACCTGGACTGCAGGCCATGGAACAGAACAGGAGGATATTCCTGAAGCAACTGTGGCCCACAGAAAACCCACGCCGGAACAGAGGAAAAGTGTGAAGGAAGAAGCAGCAGAAACTGCTGTGTGCTGACTAAAACTTCTCCAGTCTCCCCTGCATTTCTGAGTGGGGACAGAGGTGTCTTGAATAAAGGAGCAAAGTTAAGACTGGGAGACAGGATAGAAAAGCAGTTGTATTAATGTTTGTCTTTGTTTCTCACTACCCAAATTTATTTTAGTCAGTAATAAATTGTAAGAAATCTCCCTATCTTTTTCTCAACCCATGAGTTTTCTTATTTTCTTTCCTTCTCCACTGAGAAGGAGTGAGTGAGCAGCTGGATGGAGGTTTGGCTGTTGGTCAAAGCTAACCCACCACAGGGAAAAAAAAACAAACAGCACTGATGCTAACAAAAAAAAGGAAGATAATCTTTGAAAAATATATATTTTTAAATCATGTTTTAGACTCTACCCTTAAAGATGGGATCTCAAAAAGTGTTAATCAATCAGCTTTCATTGACTTTAATGGTCCGATACAATTTTAGAACCCAAAGAGCTTGTACTTAAAAAGTGGAAAACAGAACAGAAAAAGAAAATGTTAAAAAATAAGGGCTATAATAGTAAACACAGAGTACACTAACCTAGGTTAGCATTGATCTGCTTATTTCTGATTCCAGTGGAAATCTGCCCTCGACATGATGAGTTTATCATTGACTAGAAAACCTGTGAAAACAGTAAATTAACCTCTGCTTAGCTTTCCACTGTCTTTATTAGATTGCAACTCGCATAAAATCCACATAGTTTACAGTTATTCAACTTTACAGTCCACACACATATACAAAATAAGGGCCCTTCTCTGTATTCCAAATATTTATTATTGCTAAATTTCCGTGTGAATTAAAGTTAAATAGGTTGAATTAAAAAAAAATTAGTTACAATTATTTTTAGAAGATGTATCTAAAATGTTTAGGACATACTTTATATACTAGATTAAACTCTATAACATATTTGATTAAACTACATAAAAATTATTCTTATGTCTTAAGGTATGGATACCCTGTCCTTCAGATGAAAGCAAGTGTATCAAAAATTCAGTATTTATACATTTTAAACAAAGCTGGCTTGACACAGTTTCCTGCCATTTTTTTCACTTCAGTAAATTCATTCCATTTCCATATATAACCATGGAAGCAGTATATTCTGTGAAAGGTAAGGGACCTTCAGGCATTCCCAAAGCTAAACCCATTGCAAAGCAAGCAGATCTGGAAATGTGCAATGATTAATTTTACAATCTTCTTGCTAAAAAACAGTATTGACTTGTTTTTCCCCTTATCGTACTATATACCTCAAGACTTTATTGGAATAAATTGACATTGCAGTCCTATGCCTCTTTTGCTTTGTATTCTTTTCTTTGAAGGAAACAAGCCGTTTCTAAATAACAAAAAAGGTAGAACTATGATCAACAAACTGGAGAATTTCAAACTATTAAAGACCCTCTTAGTTTAAAAGCTTACTGACAGACATTCCTCTTTCACTGTCATGAAAAGCTATTTAAAAAGTGGATATTATTTCAAACCCACTAAAAGAAGTCATCCCAGTGTCTTCATACACAGATATCAATCAAGTTACAAGAAAATCCTCCAGACAGACATTATAAATGACTATAGGACAGGAAAGACTGGAGTTCGTTGTAGCTGTGGTAGCAGCTAAAACAGGATCAAGCAATGAGCAAGCTATTGCAATGTAAGTAGAAATGACCTAAACACAGAGTGAAGTATGGCTTAGTAATATCAGCCTAAGCGTATGATTTTTAAATTATTTTTATCGTTGGAAATTTCTTTATAGTTTGAAAATTGTACTAAGGACTATTAGATGTTTTGTTAGCAGTTCTGTAGCACATTTATGACCAGCTTACGGTAACGTGATTTTCTACAGAAGATGTTCACCTCACTCAGACAAATTAGGTAGTTAATTATCATACTTGAAATTTAATGCTAGAAATAATTTTCCTTTTTTTTCTCAGACTACAAAGCACATTCTTTCCATTGCTTGGACTCTAACACTGTAGCAAGAAAATGTATTCTTTTAGTATTTTTGAATCATGGAAATTGTAAATAATTGAGACATGGGGAAATATGGGAACTCAGTTACCCATGACTGATAATTATCCACTTATTTTTTCAGAAAGTATATTTGCTGAGGATGGCATGTTATCTGTTTACAGAGGAACAGTTTCCCACACACAAATAGCTGTTACTGGTCAGGGTGTTAGAGGTTACTTTAGATATTCATGTTGAACTGTTATCAAACACATGTGCACACTGCCCTGGAGATCTTAAGTGAACCTAGATGTCTATTTAGGAGCAACTGAATTGAAACCATTTGAAATCTGCAACTTAGTGCTCTAAAAGCATGGTTGGTATGGTTGGTATAGAGGACCAAAAAAACCCAAAAACATCTGAACTGAAAAGTTCTTTGAATTCCCTGGGCTGGGAATATAGACTACCATCTCATGTAGACACACCTGGGGACATCTATGTCAGGGCACTGTGAGGGCAATAAAGGGCATTACAATTAAGGGGCAGCCATGGTAGGTCCTCCATGTTTAGGGCCTTATCCCACAGCACCGAGCAAGGGAACAGGGCTGGACTGGGCTGGGTGTGCTGACCAGGGCCAGTACAGAATCCAGCAACTTCTTGTTAAGACTGTGGTGACAGGGCAGTGCCAAGGTTCAGGCAAGAATTTGTGTCCATGGACTGGAACCAGGATCAACAGGATCTAGGACCAGAGCTAATGGGGATTAAGCACAACAGAGTCAAAAGCGACTCCAAATCAAAATGAGTGAGACCCATTGGGGTTTCTTACTAGAGTTCTTCAAGAGAAGCCTCTACTGGCATTTCTTCCATCTCTTTCTTCAAAATAGCTTCTAACAGCTGGTTGCATCAGGGGTTATATCCTATACCAGATAGCCAGGCTACACTCTCCCTCATTCCTTTGTTCAGCCAACATGCAGTCAGGAATATAAAAGTCATAGAAGTAAGGGAGTCCAGGCTTACAAAATCCTAAATTTTGCCCAGCTCCCAGACATAGAAGTTAGGGTTGGAGAGCTGAGTGAGGCCCCCATAATCCATGAGGAAATGATTAGTGACCTCCTATGCCAACTGGACACCCACAAGTCTATGGGCCCAGATGGAATCCACCCCAGAGTAATGAGGGAGCTGGTGAAAGAACTTGCCAAGCCGCTTTCAATCATTTCCCAGCAGTCCTGGTTAACTGGAGAAGTCCCAACTGACTGGAAATTGGCAAACATAACACCCAGCTACAAGAAGGGTCGAAGGATGATCCGGGGAACTGGATGATCCTATCAGCCTGACCTCAGTACCAGGCAAAGTCAGGGAACAGATCATCCTGAGTGCCATCACACGGCACACGCAGGACAATCAGGGGGTCAGACCCAGCCAACATGGGTTTATGAAAGGAAGGTCCTGTTTGACCAACCTGATCTTGTTCTATGACAAAGTCACCCGCTTAGTAGATGAGGGAAAGGCTGTGGATGTGGTCTATCTAGACTTCAGTAAAGTGTTTGACACTGTCACCCACAGCATTCTCCTAAGAAAACTGGCTGCCCGTGGCTTGGATGAGTGTACTCTTTGCTGGGTGAAAAACTGGCTGGAATGACAGGCCCAGAGAGTTGCGGTCAATGGAACCAAATCCAGTTGGCAGCCAGTCACTAGTGGTGTTCCCCAGGGCTCAGTGCTGAGGCCAGTTCTGTTTAATATCTTTATTGATGTCCTGGATGAAGGGATTAAGTGTATCCTCAGTAAGTTTGCAGATGACACTAAATTGGGTAGAAGTGTTGATCTGCTAGAAGGAAGGAAGGTTCTGCAGGGAGATCTGGACAGGCTGGATCAGTGGATGGAGGCCAACTGGATGAGGTTAAATAAGGCCAAGTGCTGGGTCCTGCACTTGGGCCACAACAACCCCAGGCACCGATACAGGCTCGGGGAAGAGTGGCTGGAAAGCTGCTCAGCAAGTAGGGACTTGGGAGTGCTGGTAGACAGGTGGCTGGATATGAGCCAGCAGTGTGCGCAGGTGTCCAAGAAGGCCACTGGCATCTTGGCCTTCATCAAGAATAGTGTGGCCAGCAGGAATAGGGAACTGCTTGTTCTGTTGTACACTGGTAAGGCTGCAGCTTGAGTGCTGTGTTCCGTTTTGGGCCCCTCACTTCCAAAAAGACATTGAGGTGCTGGAGCGTGACCAGAGAAGGGCAACAAAGCTGGTGAAGGGACTGGAAAATAAGTCTTATGAGGAATGACTGAGGGAGCTGGGGTTGTTCAGTCTGGAGAAGAGGAGGCTCGGGGGGGACCTCATCACTCTCTACAACTACCTAAAATGAGGTTGTACTGAGGTAGGGATAGGTTGCTTCTGCCTTGCCCATAGTGAAAGGACAAGAGGAAATGGCTTTAAATTGCAGCAGGGGAGATTCAGATCAGACATTAGGAAAAATTTCTTCACTGTAAAGATGATTAGGTATTGGAATAGGTTCCCCAGGGCAGTGGTGGAATCACCATCCCTGGATGTGTTCAAGATGCATCTGGATGCAGCTCTGAGTGATATGGGTTAGTGGTGATGTAGGTAAATGATTGAACTGGATGATCTTGACGGTTTCTTCCAACCTCGATGATTCTGATTCTAAATCTCACCTATGTGTGAGGGCATGGAGTAATGTGATTCTGATTTAAATATGTTTTATGTATTTTACATCAAAACATACTAAGCTTTCATCCAGAATAGATGGAAACACCTAATTTTCTTTCCAAGCCAGACACAAAATACAGAGAGGGAAAAGAGGCCATCAGACAACATGCACGTATAACATCTTCTGTTGCCTAGGATTTAGGCTTCTTTCGCTTTACCACAGACAAGCTTAGACATTTATCTGAGCTGACAAGGATTTTCTCCCTGAGACAAATGATTATATTTTAAATGATGTTATGCCTTACTTTACCTGTACCTTGCCAGAACTATATTCTCAAAACAAAAAAGCAGAATTTTCAAGTGTATTTAAAAATCATTAAAATACATTATAATGAGAGATAACAAGAATTGTTTTGTATTTCAAATGAACTTTATCTCCTTGTCCATTTTCTACATCTCTGTAAATTCTGCCTTTGATTTGGGAGTAATGCAATGTGACAAGATAGCCATCAGCCATGCCAAGCTAAGCTAGCATTTTCAAATGGCAAAGTACTTTACAAAACATGTTTAAAAATGCATGCAAAGGTTCAGGCACAATGTGTCACCTTTTTACTTCTTGTAATCAAACTGCAGTGAGCAGAAGTGGCCTTATATCCCCATATGACAGACTGCTATATTCCTTGTAACATCTCTTCATGCATCTATGTATAAGGTAGAAATGTCTTGTTCTCCCATCATTAATAAATAGAAGATTGTCATTTCAAGGTTTTAATCTTCAAAATATTCATAATTTATGAATTTCATTTTCTAACCCAGCAATTGGTGTGGATCCCACCTGGTGCTCTGGTCACAAATGGCCTTGACAAATGGCAGCAGGTACATGGAACAGCAAAGTGTGCTGGTTGAACACAGGATTGCAGGTGCCCAGCACAGATGTAGGGTCTTTTTTCTTCTCAGGATAACAGGCTCAGTTGTGAGACAAAGATTAGGGTTCACCAAATGCTTTTTTCTTATGTTTCTCAAATGCAGTAAAGGTTGGTAGGGTGTTGCTACTACCCTACAATACTGAAGTTCTCTATTCTGAGTGACTCCAAGAATGTTATCAGCACATAACAAGTGTTTAATAACCTAATGGTTCTTGTGCTTGGGTTAGGACTTAACTCTGAAACATATGATGAAGTCTTAGGTTTAAATATATATTATATTCAATAACTGCTTAAAATCAAACTTACATGAACATGTCCACAAGACAAAAGTTCCCCTAGCTTGTCTATCGCAGACAGCAATGTAATAAAACTGCTGTTGATATCTCTGTAAGCGAAGAATGGATTAAAAAAAAATACATATAGTTCAAAAATTCTGGTGTTGTTATATAACATCTTGATTCAAAACTCACTGATATTAAGTAGGAAAATTCCATTCTTTCTAGAAACAAGCCTTTTCTCATTAGAAGATTTCACAGCTTAGGTTATTAAGTTAAAAACAAACAAACAAAGCCTACACACCCAAACCACAGTAATTTGACTGATCAGACTAACTCATTTCTTTATCAGGCTACAACAGTTCAGTACCACTGTTAATAGTGCTCTGGTACATATTTACTTTCATTAAAAAAAAGTAGTTTTGCTTTGTAAAATAAACACTAGTCCCTAAATATTTTTTTGGTGGGAAAGGCAACATTTCTTCATCGCTCTGTGATAGTGCTTATTTTTTCTTCAGACACTTAAGCATCCATTATGCAAAATCTAGTACAACTAAAACAGTCACACTCCAACATCAACATGATGGCAAAGGATTTTATTCTCTGACATACTTTCATATTGCTCACAACAATGGCATTCGTTAGCTTTGCAAATGATTCTCCATAGAACATCTCTTACTCAACTAAAATTAATTGGGTTTGGGAGTGGGGGGAAGTTAAAGAATAAATAAAAAACTTGTTTCAAATAGTTGGAAATTAAAGGTTTCAGCTGGTTTCTTTTTTGCTTTCTAGTCTTGCCTACAAGGTTTACAGGAAAAAATAATTGTTTTTCTGTTAACCACTGATATTTTTTTCTGTGTAATTCCTTTTTGTGATATTAGAACAACATCCAGAGAAAATAAAATGATGCAAAATTTCAGAAAAAGATAGTTATAACTTCACAAACCTATGACCATGAAGATACAATATTTATGCACTGATTCTCCAAAACAATGACTGTGTAAGAAATATTAGTAAAAAATAAAAAATAAACGAATGTTTAAAATCACAACTCTCAGAAATGAGGTCACCAAGACTTCTCTGTATCCCTTTTAATTCTTTTGAAATATACAGCCTGTGCACATGTTAAAAAAACATATTTGCCTGATAGGTTATTTTCTTCTGTTATTATTGTTTATTACCAGGTGATTATTAATGATGCTAGAAAAGAGGGTGGTGTGTGGGTGTGTGTGCGTGTGTGTGTGTGTGTGTGTGTGTGTGTAACACCTCTGATGATTTAAGCATCTCTTACAAGTAGCTCCTCATTATGCTCAGGTAAGAAGAATCAGCGAGAAAAAGAAAATGCAAAAGAGAATTTCATGTTGTTTTCCGTACTCCAAGTAGTAAAAGGTAAAACAGCAAAATGGACAGTGTGAAAATATTTCTAAATAAAATTATTTTCCTTGTTCTATACAAGCTTATTATTAATTACCTTACCATCTCAAAGGCTTCCTATCAAGAGATGTATTATATACATGTGTTGGAATATTAACATCACATAGCTGCAGGTAGCTCAGGATGTGTATCCTAAGACAATTTACTAAAAATGTTGCATTAGTTTTCATGGAAACTTAGCCTTGATTTTTAGACATTTATAGAATAACTTATTTTTAGCATACATCTACATATGTAAGAGTCTGAGTTTGATTATTCTATTCCTACATCTTCAGTGATGAAGTCATACAGTCTAAGCTACAAACAAAAATCCACAGGCTTATTTGATTCAGAAAATGTTAGAGAAAGCTGAGCTGTCAAGATGAGAGAGCAAAACCTCAAACTTCTACTAAGAGGATTTCAGCAGAAAAAAAAAAGGTAAATTAAACCTTAATTGATTGTTAAGAAGCTTCAACCTGAATGTAGATAAAGATAATCAATAATTGTGAGACAGGAGTCTTGAAGAAACAAGTGTTAACGGTTTCTGCTGGAAATGGCACATTGAGAGCATGCCATGTACAGGATTTCTAAAATTTTGTATCAAATATAACTAGTACTTTTGCACATAATCCTTACTGCAAAATCTTGGGACAGTGGCTGATTAAGATGGATTTCTTACTTAAACTTTGTATGAATGTACTCTACCTTGAAAGTGGAAATAATTGACTAATCTGTCAGGAAAATCTATTTAAAACTAGCCTGTGACATTTAGCTGCTCTTTCAGAAGTAAGTGGAAACACACTCTGCTGATGTGAGACCGTAGCACAATTGTACACCTGTAAATTCTACATAATTGGGGCCACAGTCTGTATGTGGGTTGTTTTGAAATTGCTGTATCACTAATCAGAGGTAGCAATTAGTTGAGTCTTGAAAGGTCAAAAACATTTAGCATGAAATTCCTAATCTTTTAGTTCAGAAGAAAGCCAAGATATATCTATAACTCTGCAGGTTTCTGCTTTAGTTTTCTCTTTTGGTTCAATTACTTCCCAAGGGAAGCTTGGCATGTTGGAAAACCCAGTCAAAAAGAGATGCAACCATTTAGTACTAGACTCAGATACTTCAAGACAGTCTGACCTGGGTGAAAAACCACCTGAAATGCAGAAAACATTGTTTGGAAAAAGGAATATTAATTATAAAACAAAGCAGAAAACATACCAAGGCCTTGTTATATAAATCTATATATATATCTATAGGCATAGTTCAGATTAAATGTATTATTTTGGGTTATAAATCTAAGCCTGTAATCCTTTTTCTAGAATACATGTCACTATTTCTGGGTGGAGGATAGCAATAAAGATGGGACAGAGTATTTAGGAATGGGAAAAGATGTAGAAGGATTGGAAGTCATGCCCTGTAATAAATTTATTGTATGGCCTTAAACAACCACTTAGAACTAAACTCTTAAAGACATTTGGGTACTACAAAATCCAGATTTGACCCTTTAATATCCAGTGCAAAGATATTGAACCAGTAAACCAGAGGATGTCTGCAGCCTGATGAAATAATAATTTTCTCTCAGGGAGTTTCTTTCCTTGGGAGAGGTAAATGGTTCTATTATAGAGATATTTCAGTTCCCTTGCAAATAGTCTCAACTTAAATGTATAAAAAGACTGAGAACCTCCCCAAAAAATGACAGTTAGCAGCAATTTGCATTGTCTAAGTCCTGTCTGGTTCTGGTGACAGTGCCAATCAGAAGTTTTTCAAAGTGGTTTTCTGCACATGGTGTCCCTGCATCTCTAAGGTAAATTTGACACTAGTCAGATGTGGCACTTAATAAGATGAGGAAACTAAAATGGATATCTGCAGAATACTATAGAGTGAACTTCTGCAGATAGTCAGATGTTAAAAGTGGGAACATAATTTGGGTTCTCAACCTCATAAGTCTAGTTGAAAACAGGAACACTTTCAGTTAGTCATCCTAATCTTTGGCCTCAAGGCCACAGTAGCTGCCCATACCTCAAGGCCACATTAACTGACCAAACAATGTACATTCAACATCAGCAATGCACAATAAAAGGCACTCAATATTTTACAAGGAAGTTTACTGTCCTTTAGAAAAAACTGAAGTTTAGGTTGTGCTGAGGAGGGAGATAAGCCTGTCTGGACTGGAAATACTTCCAACATATATTGGCTTTTCATTGTTCTATTATCTATCTATGTTTTGATTTATGACATTTTTTTGTCTCACAAGTTTTAAAAAGTGAAAAATAATGAAATGCTCAGATAGGATTTAATTAGAAATAAAAGGATGTTTAAATACAACTAATGAAGGATAATGGCTCATAGCATCTATGATTTTATAAATACAAAGCCCCTAGGATTTCTCATGGGTAAAACTCAAAATACACAGCATGTTATTTAAATAACTAGTAAGCAGAAAAATAATCAGTGTATATTTTATACAAACCAAAGGATGAAGTGTTAGACATTTCATTTTGTGTTTTTTAAGTTACTTAATGTGACCAGATATTAATAATGATACAATAAGAGAATAAAGAGCCCAAGGTTTTCAAATTCGTATGTGTACATGTGTGTGTGCACGCACTGGGAGGCTTTAATGGTCATTTTGATTTTGAAAAACAACGGATTTTTTAAATTTCACAAAAAGATGAAAGTTTCTATTAAACTCAGCATGTGGATCAGCAGTTTTTTAAAAAATATTAGTGTGTTAAGTGATTAATCATGAGCAGGAATTTTAATTAAAACATAAAATGATAAAAAGCACAGTTTCAGGATTGAACAATAGCATAAGAAATTTTGAGCATTACTGTTTTCAGCATAAGAATGTCTAAAAAAGAGAAAATATTCATTATGCCTTTATAGTGAATCAGAAAGTTTCCTTCCTTTAAATTTTGAAATACATAAATTGACTCTGCTTGGGATTTTTCAAATATATATTTATGTTGCTATTATGCTTTATTTTCAGTCATTGCTATTATGTCTAGAGAAAAAGTTCATCGTATTTAGTGGAATCAAGTTACATAACTTGAAAATATTATGGTCATAAAAATGTAGATATGACTAAGTTGCTCATAAGTAAAAGATTTTAATACTACCATTTTTTTTCTCTTGATGTTTGAGGGAAGAAGCTTAACTACCATTTGAAAATAAGTAACATTATCATTATATAAAATGGGAAATTATATAGTTGCTGATGGGAAATACGGACACAAGTTACCTGGGTAGATAATGTTATGACAATTACCATTGAAAACAAGAATTAATACATATAGGTAAAAGCATTTCCAATAATCACTGTAGAAGCTATAGATCATGCATTTTACCAATAGTATTCTTGAGTCAGCATGCAAAAAAATGCTTATGAAAACCCTGGTCTTCCTTTAACACAGCTGTTCAAGAAATTATATATGTCTTATAATGTCAAGGGGGAAACAAAACAGCAGGCATTGGCACTGTTAAACAATTTACTAACTACATCAAATGAGGAACAGGCTGTGTCAGGGAAAGATCTGCATAAGTGCGAACACACACATACCTCTCTGTACTCCCGGCACAGCAAGCTGGCACAGTGGAGCCTGCTAGGAGGCAGGCAACTCTTGCTCTCACCAGCCTCAGGGTCAGGCTCTGTGCATCACTTGGACAGCAATGTATAGCCGTTATCCCTGGTCCTCTGTCTCCACATGCTGTCAGTCACATAACAATGTCCCCCTCACCTCCCATAGTGGAGGTTTTATAGTCAAATGTTGTCAGGTGCTGTCCTGACTGGTTACACTGTGCCTGGCAGTTTCAAATGTTGTTCTCCAGTCACTTGTTGCTCACCAACAGTCTCATGGCACTCAGGTCTCCCTTGTATTGCTGCTGGCTACAGGTTGTTGTACTCAGTCACTCACCTCTCAACCAAGACAAGGCTGTGATGGTCCTCTAACACAGAGTGTAACTGCACTGAAGATATTAAGGAAAATTTAGAGAATCACTGCTGAATTAGAGAGTTTGCTCTTTTTATTCAAACATGCAACAAAACCTGCATGGGAAGGTGAGGTTGGTTTATTTATTTTGGTGCTAACTTCATATTTTTATATGTAAGAAAGTGACCTAACATCAACCTACATATCTATATGCTGATGAATTTAGATGAGTAAAAACTATATCAGAAAAAGTTAAGCTCTTCTATGAAAGAACAAAAAAGGGCAGATGCATGGATAACATGAATAACTCCAGAGTAGATTTTAGGACAGAACACTTCACCAGTAAAACCAACAGTGTGAGGGGAGAAAAACAGAACTAATACTGCAGTATTTTACTTCGAGGCTATGTCTGTGCTTGCACACTGAAGGAAGCTGGGGCACAGCTTCAGGCAGTGGTACCCAAGTAGCCCAGCTGTTTATTTGTCAGAAAACTTCTTCCTGTCTCTTTGACTGTGCTCAGCAGCTCTTTCCCACACAGTGTAGGGTGAGTGTAGGGTGAGGGATAGCACATACCAGAGGTTACTCATTCTAGGCAATATCATGGGCCTTCCTGTTTTCTGAGAGAAAGAGATTCCTCAAAGGATGTGCAGGTTGCCCTTTCACCTGCCATAGAAAAGGGTTTGGGTGACCATGAACCTAGGCACAGACTGAACAACCATTCATAGTCCAGCACTGGAAATGTCTTGCTGTTTGGGTTTCTGGAAGCAGTTTACAGAAGGAAAGAAACAAACCACAAAAAAAAATCCAACATCAACAAAAAACAATTGTTAATTCATCATGACAAAAGGGTTTTAGATTAATGTAATTTCTTCAGATTCCTGAATCACAAGAGAAAAAGTGTTGCATCAAATGGCATACACCTTACTTTCAGCAAGAATCAAGAACAATCATCTGGGATTAAACATTTTTCTCTCTTCATCTGCATAAATCTGGGAGCAAAGAAGTTGTCCCCAGAATAATTATAATCCCCGGAAGATAGCAAGCCATTCACCACCATAAGTCAGAGAAGGCAGTGGATTAAGCAAAACTGTCTCACCAGGTATCCACAATGGGTATCAGTGAGATGAGATGAAGACTCACAGAAGCCAAGTTAAATCAGGTGAGGCCTCTCAGCTTTGGTTCTCCACAAGAAGTTCCTTCATTATCTGTGTCCCTCTGTATATAGTATGTAAGCAACATATGAGCAATACTGATATTCATCAGAAAAGAAAGAGGGGTCCCTATTCCCTCCCATTTCTTGCCGTACTCTATAAAAGCCAGGAGGACAGGAGGTCCACCCCTTCTTACTCCATTCTTCCTTGCTGCTTTGCTGCACTTGGACATCTCAGAGAGAGGATCCTGCTCTTTTCCATCAGCTTGCCATGTGATCTGCAGGATGCAAATTCATCAGGTGCTGGGAAGAGCTTTGGACCCTTTCCACACATTTGCTCTGCCACGGGGGACTTTCAGACACTTACATAATTGATAATCAAGATCAGGTTTTGTATATATTCCTGTATATTTTGTTCTTTCTCCCACGTGTTACTGTCCCTACTTCATTCTATTAAACCTATTCTAGTTTCAACTTCCAAACTTGAAGTCTCTGTTCCTTATTTCCCCTTTTATCTTCTCCTGGGAGAGCAGAGAGGAATAACAGAAAGCAATTCTGTTCTCTGGGTTGTGGGTCACCCTGACCATTAAACCTAAACAATAAATAAAAAGATAAAGAGCTAGAGACATTGCTTGGATATAAACTCTTGTGAACTTCCCACAAGTAGTGTACTTTATTTCAGTACATGGATGCCTTGTAGCTATCTCTTCACTGCACTGCGCTGGACTCTGCAAAACCTTCCAGTGTACTGTGGTTCACTCAAAACCAAAATGGACGCAACATAATTATCAGCCAGGTTATAGGAGACAGAGCAGAGGAAGTAATATCTTCTTTCTCAGGACTCCAACAGGTATACAGAAATTTTTCCTATAGGTAAAATTTTTTAAGACCTTAAAGAACTGTATATTCAAAGGCACTGAAAGAGCTGAGATGAAGAAAGAAGAAATAACTTAGTGGTCTTGTTGTGATCATAGAGCCTGGGGGTGGAATTACATATTTTTAAGCTTCCTCTCTTTACTCACTACAATTTTGAAAAAAATACCTAAATAGGTATTTTGCCAAAAAAGCTAGGGATAAAACATGGCTTCTTCAACAAATAACATCTTGTTTTAAAGGTTTAGATAAGATCTATTATTAAAAGAGCAATCCCAAAAAATCCCATTATTATTGCCACTCTGCTTCCTTGCAGATCCTTACTCACCTCCTGCTGACTTTTCCCTAAGACATTTAAATTTCTTGCTGAAAGACTCCCTAAAAAGCTATCTTTAAACCCGAGCTCTTTAATTGGCCAGGTTTGAGGTGGAGAGTCAAAGTAGGAGAAATGTAAAGTGTAACTGAGCTGTTATTCATTAGTCTCCTTTAAAGGGCTGTTGTGATGCTTAAGCCAAAGATAGTAATTATGTACATTGCATATCCCAGTCAATAAAATATAAATTGTTTTCTTATATCTCATGAATGAGAGGAAACTTGGGAATAATATACATTCTTAGATGACTGTGCTTTTTAATGTACTTCTTTCTTCCCGTCGCTAAAATGTAGGCAAGCCCATGGATTTTAAGGGCTCTGAACAGAGGTCTCTCCTCTGTTCCCCATTTCTCTCTGTTCTGTCTGCCTACTGAGCAGTAGGACTGACTATTGTACTCTCTTCTCACATTTCACCGCAGTTCATCCTAGCCTTCCAAGTAAATTTAAGCAATAATGGAAGGGGTTTTTCACTCTTACCTTTTCCCACAGATTCATGTTTTGTTTCATTAAGAGAACTAAACATAATAGGGGATCTTGAACTCTTAAAAGGCAGGACAACAGCCGGCCTAACATTTTCCCTTCTCATATTCTAAGTGAATTTGAGAATAAAATTTGACAATGCAAAACTCACCTCAGAATACTCAACAGTACAGATCTAACAGAGAAGACCCTGTTTCAAAGCCACTTCCTATCTGATTAGATCTTCCAATTTCAAGAAAAAAGATTCTAATTCCTGTATTTCTGGCTTAAAACAAGAGCAACTATTCATTGTTAAATCCATGACAAGTCTAGCCATTTTTTAACCTTTTGGTTTGTTTTTACTGAAAATAGAAATGAAGAGAAAAACATTTGTTTGTTTTATCTTTCTCTTTAGGCAACTAAATGGAAAATTTCAGATCAGGTGGATTTTTATCACACTGAAAATATCATTATTCACATGATTCTAATTACAGAAAGAAAGTGCTTCCGTATCAGGTCATAATTTAAAATTTTCATGTACTGGAGTATTCACTGCAAGAGAATAATATGTTTGTCTAACAGTTTTATTCCCTGTTAGGTAATACGTTCCCAATTACTATCTGAAATTGTCTAGTTTCAATTTGTGGCCAATGGAATTTGCTGCATTGAAGATCCTTCTATTACTTTAATTCTGTTCTCTGAAGCAGTTGTAATCTATGACTATGACAACACACAGTCTTGGTCTGCTGCACCTTGTCAGCTTTCAAAAAGAGTATCAGCTTGTTTAGCTCTATCACTGAAGCCAATCAATGCAAAAAATGTAGAGTATAACAAGATATATCTGAACTATATCCTTTCTGACAAACAAGCAAATCTCAGAAGATTTTTTTAAACTTCTGGACTTAATAGTTCTGCTGAAAAAGACAGGAAATAATTGTTATTATGATGCCTTTCTATTTCTTTTCATTATTATCTTTTTCTCCAAAAGATAGAGAAGCCATCAGTATCTTTTAAGGGGAGCCATCTTTTTGACATATTAACTTAGAGATCATGTTTTCCTGTAAAAACACATAAGAATGGTATAGAAATATCACCAAAGTGCCTTCACTGTTTTTGGTTGCATGTGTTAGAGACAATAGATTCATTCTATTTTTTTTATAATTATAATCTAATGAGGGAATTAGTTTTGACAATAAAAGATGAAAAAATTTAAACCTGCCCTAAAAAAAAAAATGGAAAAAAACCCAGTATCAGTGGAAAGTGGTGTGTGCAAAGAGACTCAGGATTAAAAGGATTGTATGTTTATAGTGAAGGCTAATGGAAAAGAGGACTTTTACAATAATCAAAGAAGCCTGACTGAAATAAGCTGAATTGATGACATTGTTGTTATTGACATTTTCTTATAGTGAAAGATTCATTGGTGAGAGACCACAAATGAAGTCCCACGGTATGTCCTTTCTGGAAGAACAATATTTTAAGGAAGATCTCTTTCAGTCTTTTCTGTCATTTCAGCTTTACTTTTCCTAGAGTATTTAAGTGGTCACTAAGAGAGAAAACTGTTCTTCAGTGTAATACATAGATTACATGAGGTATAACTAAAAAGCTCCTTTTTGTTCTCTGGTGTCTATTCATAAAATGTGGCGAAGTTTACAAGGCGTTGTAATATGCACTTTCTCCTAGTTTCCAGATACAGAATTAGAGCCTTAGTTGTCAGGGTATTGTCCTAGAGTTGTGACATCTGGCTTTCAGTCCCTACTTAAAGACTGCTAGCTCATCTATACAAAGTAGCAGAGCAAAAAACACTTCCAAAGAGCCTAAAGTTAGGATATCCTCTTAGACACTGTGAAATGCATTATTAAGTTTCTTGGTGTTGAGTTAGATACTGAACTTGTTACTCTTGTGTCTGTTCACTACCTGAAAAATGAGAGATTTTGCTTTCAATTTTGTGGATCTAATTTTTCATGCCCTTTATTTTTATTTCAGGTACTTTAAGATCAATGTTATTTCCATGAAAATGAAATGAACCATGTTGAACAACAGATTTTTTTTAAGGAAAAAAAAGGTATGTATAATCAGGATTTTCTCCTTAGCTTTATGATTTTGCAATAAACTGAAAAACAAGTTACTTTCAAGTAGCACCCCTTTTCTGTATTACCAGTATGTTTTTTTGCCACTGCTCAGAAGAAAATCTAGATGAGAGGCCAATATCCATTTTATGCCTTCCAAGTATCTCATCATAGCAGAGCAAGATGCAGCTAAAGGGGCATGGCTAGTTTCTGCTTTCTTTTGACTGTTTTGACACTGTAATGAGAAAACTGCGGCTCCAGATGCATACTGAAATGGCTGTAATTCTCTCAGTACTATATTTTGGATTGTATTTTGTACTTTTTGTGATGATGTTCAGTACCTCTAAATGTTCAGATATGAAATATCTAATATTAATTCATTATTTTATGTGGATTTTGTGATCTGGTTTATCTAGTTAATTGACCGTGAAAAATTTATTGGAAATTAGATTTATTATAGAACTAAGTCCTCATATGTGGTATATACAGGCTATGCTGTCTTTGTCTTGTGTTTATCAAATCTATTGAATAATGAAGGGAATGATCAAAATTCAAGATTGAAAAAAATTTTTTTCCACGTTTTTTTTTCCAAGATTTTTTTCCTTGAAATTTCAGCCAGATTGAAATAGATGTATACAGTAGGCAGGACAAAGGGCAGAAACATTAACCACCAGCAATGAAAATAATAACACACACAAAAAAAAAAAAAAAAGAAGAAGAAAAAGAATAAAGCAGATAGGCTAGGTTCTCTTTCAATTCAGAAGCTATGTTCAAAGCAAAATCTGAAAAAGCAAACACTGAAAGCAGCATAACTATTTCACTCCTGTTTGGAGGTGGAAACACTCAAGTGTTGAAAAGCTCCTATCAACATATAACTATTTAGCTTATTAAGTTACACTTCTATGAGTAATTATGTTTTAAAACTTAACATCTTTCTATCCATCTTTATTTAGTTATAGCTGCAGAATAATCTCCTCGTTCATTGTTATTATTTATGAATTATAGAAGAGAATGACCTCAGCAGCATGACTGAAAAGTTAACAAAAGAATATGATTCTGGTTTAGGTTATTGCTGGTCAGTGTATTTGTTCACTTCGATTTTTGTTTTCTAATCAGTGATCTAAAAAAGTACAAATGTTTTCTGGAGGTTTTATTATGTTTAAAAATAGCACAGGGCACACATAAAAGAACAAAGCAGCCTCACTTTCACAGATACAGTTTAGGATGTAATCAAACAGCAAGTTCTAAAGGAACACCTGCACTGAAACCTTGCCCACCTCCTCCTACTTATTCTTCTCTGGCAGCAAGCCTGATTTGGCCTGCCAGCTCCCCTCCACAAGCAAGGACAGCTGCAAGAGAGAAAGAAAGCTCATCTTCATCAAAACACTCTTTGAAGCTCTTCTGAGGATAAACATTCTTCATTTATTAACAGCTTAATGCTTTGATAAAAGCTCACTTTGTTAAGTAGTTTGGCTTTCAAGAACTGCCCATGTAGATATTTGCATGAAGTTTATAAGGACTTTCAAACAACATGGGATTGCCGGAAATATTTCTGAAAGCATAGAAATAAAAACAGAGACCATATTCCTAGTAGGAAAAGAGAGGAAAAATCAAAGGAAGCTTACGTATAGCGAGCTTTATTGTTTTCTGAACTATCACAGTCCTCTCTGTATGAAAGTGTCACTATATGTAATGTTGAATGCCCTTGTACTTGATCTTGAGTAACTTAGTTCAAAGGAAAGTTTAACATGTTGTGTGCTGTTTTACCTATAAGAATGCAAAACTACAATGAAAATTTCAAACCTAATGTAATTTAAAGGAATGGCAACTTACATATCCGGGGGAAAAGGAAATAAAACAAAAAATACTGCCTCGTCACAATTCCTGTAACTAACTGGTTTGGGTCATAATTTCTCCTAACTGCAGCAAAAGGTAACTAAAATTCAGCATGATATGAATTTAGGAATAACAAATAACAAAATCTTACATGTTATAAATAACTGATATCCATCTTCACATTTGTCTTTGAAGTACTGCTGCTGCTCATATTGGAGTGAAGCTGAAAGGCTGAAACACTGCAAAGTGACTATACAATTGAATATCCAATGGAATATCCAATGAGACTATCCAACTACATGAACTAAATGTTTTGATTTATCTTGTTAAGAATTAATTCCTAAATTTTCCATGGCAAAACCTGTTCACTCTTATCTTCATGTTTCATGAAATATTTTGTAGTGACATATTGCAAGTAAAAACCTGATTCCCAAGTAGAAGAGTTTTTTTGGTGGTAGACAGACTTTCTCATGTGAATCTAGATTAACAACAGAGATATATTTTTATTTTTTTTTAATTGGAGCAAGTTAAGCACTTGTTTCATTAATAGAAAATAAAGTGTTTAAAGACTTCAAGTTCCCAGGAATTTTAAGAAGTTTTCTTTGAAAGACATTCCAGTTTTGAGAAATGTTAATAAAAACCCTTCCTTTTTAAAAAAATGATGTTGCTTCTCCACACCTAAAAAAAATATAAAAAAAAATCAGGATTAACTCTTTCTTTAGTTGACTTCTATGCTTTTTTGTTTTAATCTCTTCCTTATTGTATTTTTTAAAACTATATTAAAAATATAAGCATTTTGAGCTGGATTTCAGAAGCTATTGACTGACAGCTATTCCTTTGTATTCCAAGCTAGGTAACTGACCAAAGATGAGATAACAAAATACATGGACTACCATTGAAAAACTCTGAAAGAACTGAGCATGGAGGAAATTAATTGAAGACTCACTATAAAAACAGGAGAAATGGGTAAAAAATCTCTTGTGGTGTTTTGCTAGAATGAGTCCACAGGAATACAGTGAAATTGACAATGGGACTTACCTACATGGCACCAGGCTTCTTGAAGTCAGATGGAATCCACCTTTTGCAAAGTGGGAAGAGGGTCTTCGCTCAGGAGCTGGCAGAGCTCATTGACAGGGCTTTAAACTAGGCATGATGGGGGAGGAGGGTGACATTAGACTTTCCAACAACAATCCATGGCATGACAAAACAGGGTTAGAGAGATAGGATGTTAGTGAGAACTCTCAGTTGGTGGCTCTGAGAAGTGCTGGTCATGGTGGAACACATTTGAAGTCTTATGGTGATGAGCCAGGAGCTCCTGGGGCAGTAGTAGCCAGCAGGAAAACACAGGCAAGAAACTTTAAAGGTATTAAGGGGTGTTGTTCTAAGAAGGTGGCATGGCTGACAGCACAGCTGAAGTGTGACAGCCCACTGATGCACACAGCATGGGCAACAAGCAGGATGAGCTAGAAACCACTGTGCTGCTAGAAAACTATGACCTGGTTGCAATTACTGGAACTTTATGGAATTAATCCCGTGACTGGAATGTGGCCATCGATAGCTACAGGCTGTTTAGAAGGGACAAGCAAAGAAGAAGGGATGGAGGGGTTGCCCTCTACATCAAGAGATTAATAGAATATGTAAAGAGCTGTTTCTGAAGAATAGCCATGACTAGGTTGAAAGCTTATGGATGAGAATCAGAGACCAAGGCAACAAAGGGAACCTTGTGGTTAGTGTCTACTACAGATCGTCCCATCACGGGGAGCCTATTGATGAAGTCTTTCTACTCCAGCTGTGAGAGATACCGCATTCACAAGCTCTTGTCCTGCTGGGGGACTTCAATCACCCTGATATCTGTTGGAAATGGAGCATGGTGAGATTTCTGGAGAGCATGGAAGATAATTTCCTAAACCAGGTAATAGCCCTACCAGAAGGGATGTGATACTAGACCTGGTGGTCACAATGTAAGTGAGTTAATTGGCGATGTCAAGATAGAAGGCAGCCTGGGCTGCAGTGACTGTGCACTGGTGGAGTTCACCATCCTGAGGAGCCAGAAGTAAAGTCAGGGTCCTGAATTTTAGGAAAGCAGACTTCCAGCTCTTCAAGGAATTAGTCAGCAGGACTCCCTGCAAAACTGCCCTCAGGGACAAGGGGGCAGAACAGTGTTGGTGGATCTTCAAGGGTACTTTTCATAGAGCACAAGAGCTCACGATCCCCAGAAACAGGAAAACAGGCAAGGAGGGCAAGAGACCGGCATGGCTGAGTCAGGACCTGATGGCCAGACTAAGAGGAAAGAAGGAACTGCACAGGCAGTGGAAGCAGGGACAGGTAACCTGGGAGGAGTACAGGGGTACTACCCGATTGTGTAGGGATGAAGTTAGGAAGGCCAAGGCACGGCTGGAGCTGGACCTGGCAAGGGATGTAAAGAATGATAAGAAGGTCTTTTACAGACATGTCATCCAGAAGAGGAAGTTTAGAGAAAGCGTACCCTCCCTGACAAGCAAGGCTGGCAAAGTTGTAATGACAGACCAGGAAAAGGCTGAGGTGTTCAACAACATTTTTGCCTCAGTTTTCACTGGATATTGTTCCTCAGGTGCCTCTTGAGTGCAAGGATTGAATCACAGAGACTAGAAGTGCTAAGTCACTCCCACTACAGGAGAAGATCATGTTCAGTTTTCACTGGATATTGTTCCTCAGGTGCCTCTTGAGTGCAAGGATTGAATCACAGAGACTAGAAGTGCTAAGTCACTCCCACTACAGGAGAAGATCATGTTCGGGACCTCTTGAGGAACCTGGACACACCTAAGTCTATGGGACCTGACAAGATGTATCCCAGAGTCCTGAGGGAATTGGAAGATATAGTGGCCAAGCCACTTGCCATGATATTTGAAAAATCATGGC
>VZRW01001018.1:0-11359 GCA_013398125.1 Aegotheles bennettii | reverse complement strand
AGGAGACTGAGGAGTGGCCTTATTAATATTTATCAATGTGTAAAGGGTGAGGTCAGGAGGATGGAGACAGGCTCTTCTCAGTGATGTCTGGTGATAGGACAAGGGGAAATGGGTGCAAGTTGGAACACAGGAGGTTCCAGGTGAACTTAAGGAAGAACTTTTTCACTGTGAGAGTGACAGAGCACTGGAACAGGCTGCCCAGAGAGGTTGTGGAGTCTCCTCCTCTGGAGACATTCAAAACTTGACTGGATGCATTCCTGTGTGACCTGCTCTATGTTGTCCTGCTCTGGCAGGGGGGTTGGACTAGATGATCTTTCAAGGTCCCTTCTAACTCCTAACATTCTATGATTCTGTGATTCTGTGAAAAAATGAGTTCTCAATAGGCTTCAACAAAGCTGAACATGAAATGGGGTAGGAGGTGACAAAATTTGTAGTATTATGAACTAGCACAATTCTGTATTTCTAGTGAGATGTTCTACTTGATAATGGACCTGTTAGCTGCATTATGAGCTTGCTTCTATGTCTAAAATGACAGAGTATTACATTATCTGTAGCTCAGTATTTGAATAATAAAAACATGGATCATACTGATAAAGTTACTGTCTAGGATGAAAGGTTCTGATTTGTGGAAAAAAGAAAAAAATACACCTCTGCCACGCAACTAGTCATCCAATCTTATGGTTAATTATCATCTCTCTCCGAAATTATGCCTGTGAATGGGGGGATGTGGTGATTGACCCTGGCCAGTAACTGAGAATTACACAACCTCTTGCTCACTCCAGCCCCTGCGGTGCATAAGGGAGAGAATAAGAGGAGCAAAAGTGAGGAATCTTCTGGGTTGAGATGTACATAGTTCAAAAAATGAAGAGAAGAGGAAGAAAAAAAACCCTACCAAAACAAACGATGCAAGGGTAATCATCACTTTCAACAAGAAGACTGATGCCCAGCTAGTCTTTGAGCAATGGCTACTTCCACAAAACTCCAACAGTCTCAGATTTTATTGCTGAGCATAATGTTAATGATACAGTATAAGGGATGGAGGTTGTTCTTGGTCTGTCTGGAATGGAGTTAATTTTCTTCATAGCAGCCTAGATGGTTTTGGATTTGTGACTAAAACTGTCTTGATAGCACACCAGAATTTTGGCTATTGCTGGGAAATGGGTGGCAAGATTTTGGAAGGAAATACAGCTGGACAGCTGACCCCAAGTGATCAAAGGGATATTCCATATCATATGAATTCATGTTCAGCAATGAAATCATAGAATCACAGAATGGTTTGAGTTGGAAAGGACCTTAAAGATCACGTAGTTCCAACCCCTCTGCCATGGGCAGGGACACCTCCCACTAGACCAGATTGCTCAAAGCCCCATCCGACCTGGCCTTGAACACTTCGAAGGAGGGGTCATCCACAACTTCTCTAGGTAACCTGTTCCAGTATCTCACCATCCTCACAATAAAGAATTTATTCCTAATATCTAATCTAAATCTATCCTCTTTAAGTTTATTACCTCTCATTCTGTCACTACACTGCCTGATAAAATAGTTCCTCCCCATCTTTCCTGTAGTCCCCCTTTAAGTACTGAAAGGCCACTACAAGGTCTCTTTGGAGCCTTCTCCAGGCTAAACTACCCCAACCCTCTCAGCTCGTCCTCATAGGGAATATGCTTCAGCCCTCTGATCATCTTTGTGGCACTCAGCTAGACCTGCTCAAGCAGGTCCATGTCCTTATGTTGGGCCCCAGAACTGAAAGAAGTACTCCAGGTGAGATCTCACAAGAGCCGAACAGAGGGGGAGAATCACCTCCCTCAACCTTGTGGCGGAAGAAGGAAGAAGGGGAGATGTTCAGAGTTATGACATTACTATTCCCAAGTAACTGCTATGCATGATGAAGCCCTGCTTTCTAGGAAGTGGCTAAACATCTGCCCGCTGATGCGAAGTATTGAACAAATTTCTTATTTTGCTTTACTTGTGCAAACATTTTTGTTTCATTTATTAAGCTGTTTATCTTGCCTCACAGGTTTTCTTTGCTTTTGTTTTTTTGATTCTCTCCCCTATCCAGGAGGGGCAGAGTGAAAGAGAAATTGGGTGGGGGTTAGCGGTCAATTCACCACAAGGGAACATTGGCTTGTTTTAATATCCTGAAAAATGTTAATTCATCTGTTGTCTCTTGCATAGCATCCTGTTCTGCAAAATTTCCAATATAGCTGTCTTACTGTCTCCATTTCCTGGTTTTGCTTTTTAATATATTTTTAAAATATAAAGAGTGAAATGCAATTATTCACATGAATCTCTTAATAGTCACCTAGTATTTCAAGTTGCACTGCTTTTATGGTAGCACTGTTGTTATGGCTTTTCCCTTAGAGGGTTTTTTCTATATAATATATAATATATCATTAATCACAAAGACATGCAGAAGCAAATGTATCTATCAGAAAACCACTTTCAGAATTTGTCAGAAGTATTTTTTAGATAATCATCTTTCCATTTACTACTTCTTTCATTCCTCTGTATTATCAAACTCCTGCATCGTAGGAATGTGTCATGTGGTCTGTCACTTGGTCACTTTGACACAGATCTCGACATTTGAGGTTTGACTTGGATTTAATTTTCTTAGTATTTTTTACTTTTCCCTAGCTTTTGTTCATTGTTGCATAGAACTTTCGGTGTTAATATATCATTCACTAATTTTGACACTGTTCAGAATATTCTAAACTTTCTGATTTTACAATCCCTCTTTTTCTCTGTTCAAATGGAATACAATGTACTTCTTTCTTCATGTTATGTGTTGTTATATGGTTTATCTATATTACTCTTTCTATACTCAATACAGACTTTCCTAAATACGGTATGTTTTGAGTCACCGGTATATTCCAGAACATGTATGTGCTGGTTTAGCAAATGGCCAGGGAAAGCCACAAACCAGACAGAGTTTTGTTTCTATCACTCCCCCCCCGAAAATTAGAAGGGGTGTAAGGAAGAACAGGCTTAGGTTGGAAATTAAAAACTTATAACAAATTTAATGGCACAGGGAGAAAAAGTAACAGGTGGGGAAAAAGGGAAAATGCATATATACAAATATATACAACCCGAGCTCAGATGACCGGCGATACAGGCTGCTGAAAGGTCCTTCACTGCAAAGCCGATGGGAAGAAAAGATTCTAAAACTCAGCACTCGGTGCAGTCGGAGACCGCAGACCACGTGGTGAGCTGGTAACCAAAAGCTGGGCCTCTCCTCTGGGTTCCATGTGGCGAGCTGCAGGCAGGGGAGTGCAGGAGCGAGGCAGAGAGCAAACTGAAGCCGGAGAGACCACGAGGGCAAGAGAGAGAAGCCCCCAGTCCTCCTGGCTTTTATAGAGTCTGGCAGGAAAATGGGTGGAATACTGACACCTGACACCTGATACCTGACACCCAGACCCCTTTCACAACAGGGGCCTAAACTCCACCCCTCATTCACTGGGTCCTGTCAGCAAAAGGCAATAAGATTTTTGCCTGCCCCTTTCAAACCATAACAATGTATCAAACTATAATCTAAAATCTTATCAAAATCAATAAACATAAATAACTCTCTAATTACTCAATTAGCAGAGATATTATGAAAGCAATTTGATATATAGTTGGAAGGGCATATGGGGCTCAGGGACTTATAGTCTACTTTCCCTGTAAATTACACTTTAAATCATCAATGTGGAAAATATCATTTCACACTTGATTTGCTACTTTGGGGAAAAGAACATTGAGATTCACATTTCCTTCCCAACCTCCATATTCCAGGCCTCATTTGACATGTTACCATAAGTGTGGTATGTACTACATGCTGCAATATTGCTTCACAAGCATGCTGAAAGGTCTCAGTTTCTCATCCTTCCTTCCTTCCTTCCTTCCTTCCTTCCTTCCTTCCTTCCTTCCTTCCTTCCTTCCTTCCTTCCTTCTCTCTTTCTTTCTTTCTTTCTTTCTTTCTTTCTTTCTTTCTTTCTTTCTTTCTTTCTTTCTTTCTTTCTTTCTTTCTTTCTCTGGCCTGTCATGTTGTCTTTTCTTTTGAGAACTAAAATGTCAAAAATATCTACTTCCTTATTCCTTTAATGCTTTAATATTTTTTCATCTCATTTTTTGAACATTGGTTATAAGATCAGCTCAGCATGAAGTAAAAATTTGGATGGTAGGCAGGGTAAGGGTAAGTTTTACTTGATGTGAAGAATTTCTAGCGGGGTGAATGTTTCAGGAAGGGACCCCCATAAGTTAATCATGAGATGAAATATTTTTAAAAAGACATCTCTCTAGTGAAAGATAATCTAATGAGAATTATTCCTTTCTCTGAGTTGTGGAACTGCCACTCGCTTTTGTAAATGTAATTCATCTGACAAGACTTCATTGTAGATCTAAGTGTTCTACAGCTGCAAAACTGAATATACAGAAGATATGAAGCACTACCATCTCTACTGGGGGAATTCTGACAGCTGTCACAAACTCTCTATTCATTGTCAAGTGGCAATGTCAATCCCATTACTTACCTCTTTACATGCCAAGAGAATGTTACAAGCTTCAAAGAAAGTAAAAGGCAAAGTTTGAAGACCTATCACAGATTTCTTGTAATAATGGTTTTATCAAGTTCATATCCAAAACTTGTTTGTAGAAGTAAATCACATACAGACAAATCCAGTACATTAATCAAAACAAACAGAGCTCATCTATTTGTTGTGCATCGGCCATAAATGTTCAGAGTTTGGTAATAAAGAACTATTTATCATGTGCTAGGATTAAGAAGTGTGACTGAGAAACATCTAAAATGATGCAAATTTAAGCATTGTTAGGAGAAAAGAGGCTTGAACTGTGTCAAAGTTAATTTACTAAGCTAAAAGAGTAGCGAATATGAACACTGTAGAGCCTTGGTTTTAAGCAATAAGAAAGGAAAACATACAGGTCATTCTAGAGATCTGCATTCCAGAAGTCTGTTTAAACCATATTATGCCTATAGGAAATTTCTGCTTTGAATTTTAAAATGTCACAGTGGACACAAAATGGAAAACTTCCTCATCAATTATTCAGTCTGCTCTGTCTTGACATTATAAACCACTAACATGTTCCTTGTAAGCTGTGATCCACTTCCCAGTAGAAATATGAAAAATTATCTGTTATAGCCAAATATTGATCAAAAAAAGGCATTTTGATGGGGTCTGAATATATATATTTCATCTATTAACAGAGAAAGTAAAGGTTAATGAAACTATGTGAACAATGCATAATGCTGAATAATAAGGAGGTCACACAACCTTTTCCATTTCTGCTTAAGGCCAAAAGTAACATTTAGAAATTCACAATATTTTCAAGCTTAATAAATGTTATATCATTAGCTATTCTCTGCCTGGAGAAAGAAGAACTGATAGGCTTCAGGAGTGTATACAGAGATAACATAATATTAAATAATGCTTAACTTGAAAAGTGATTTTATATTAATTTAGTACTGGAATTATGTATTTTCTGATAAGTATGCCACATTCAGTAAAAAAAGGAAATGTGATACTTCCAGAGGTCAGGGAATCAAGCTATAATATTTTTATATTAGGGTCTGGGAAAGGTTTACCACTACCAATTTTTTTTAACACAAGCAATTTTTTCATTATATATAACTAAAAAAGAAAAAAAAGAAAAAAAGAAAAGAAAAAAGAATGGGGGAAAAAAAAAGAAGAAAAAAAAGACGAAATAAAAAACAAGGCTGGCATTCCTAATGAGAGCAAATGGAATCATGTGAAATTCTGTCTGATTTCATAATCATAAGTACTGTATTTGAAGGAAGAAACAGAAAATGTGAGGTTAAAAAAATCCTGGTTCATTCGCTCATTTTTCATGCAAGAGTCAGTGGACAGCAGATGGATAAATAAGGTAAAATACACCATTAAACCTGAAAGGCCAGCTGAGGTTTGAGAATGTTAAAAGAAGCCATGCTTGCAAAAATTTCTTCAAAATATGATGCATTGTTTTCTTTCAAGTACTTACCAATAATAAAATACTGGCCCTGGAGAAAAAATTCAATTAAAAGAAAGAACAAACTATTGTAGAGATTACTGCAGGAGAATATATATAATTAGTACAAGTCTGTTTATTTCCAGTACTCAGTTTTTGTCTCAAAAGACAAAGTAAGATTATACAGTAGATGTATTGAAGTGAGTTTTATATTCCTTACAAAACTTTCAAATATAATCTTCCTTATTATAAATAAGGCATATAGGTAAGCATATAATCAAGTGATCATAGAATTGCAGAATCACAGAATCAAATAGCTGAGAAAGGGCCTTCAGAAGTCTTCTGATCTGATCCTCCTGCTCAAGCAGGAACACCTAGACCCAATTGCCCAGGACTGTGTCCAAATGGCTTTTGAGTATCCCCAAGGTGAGAGACTCCACCAAGTCTCTGGACAGGCTGTGCCAGTGCTCAGTTATGCTCACAGTAAAAAAGTGTTTTCTGATGTTCAGACAGTACCTCCTTTCAGTTTGTGCCCTTTACCTCTCGTCTTGTCACTGGGCACTGAAGAGTCTGCCTTGGTTTTCTTTACTCTCTCCATTCAAGTATTTATGCGCACTGGTACGTTCATCATCAAGCCTTCTCTTCTCCAGGCTTAAGAATCCCAACTCTCTTAACTCTTACTCATAGGACAAATGTTCCAGTCCCTTAATCATCTTTGTGGACCTTTAACAGACTCTCTTCAGTATGTCCATTTCTCTCTTGTACTGAGTAGCCCAGAGCTGGATGCAGTACTCAAGTGTGGCCTCACCACAGCTGAGTAGTGAAGAATGATCACTTTCCTCAAGCTGATGGTAATATTTTGTTTAATGCTGCCAAGAATACCATTTGCCTTTTTTGCAGCAAAAACACGTTGCTGACTCATGTTCAACTTAGTATCCACCAGGACCCCTAGGGCCTTTTCTGCTGAGTTTCTTTCCAGTTGGGTGGCTTCCAGTGTATATTTGTTCATGGGGTTTTTCCTCCCCAGTTGCAGGCTTTTGCATTTCTCCTTGTTGAACTTCATGAGGTTCATTTCTCCAGCCCTCTGGATGGCGGCACACCACTCTGGCAAATCAACCACTCCTACCAGTTTTGTGTCTTCTGCAAAGTTGTTGAGGGTAGACTCTTCCCGATCATCCAGGTCATTAAAGAAGATGTAGAACAGAATTGGACCCAGTATTGACCCCTGGGGTACATCAGTAGTTATTGGCTTTCAACTAGACTTTGTGACACTGATCACCTACCTTGGGTCCTAGCCATTCAGTCAGTTTTCCATCTACAGTGCCTGCTCATCCAGCCCATGCATCAGCATCTTATCTATGAGTGTCTTATGGGAGACAGAATCAAAGCCCAGGTAGACAATATTGACATCTCTCTCCTCCTCTAGCAATTCAGTCACTTCATCATAGAACTTTATCAAGTTGGTAAAGCATGACTTCTTAGTGAATCCATGCTGACTATTTCTGATGACTTTCTTGTTCATGTGCCTGAAAACAGTTTCCAGGATTAGTTGTTTCATCACCAAACCAGGACTTGATGTGAGATTTTTCAGCCTGTAGTTTCTCAGATCTGCCTTCTTGCCTTTGTAGAAGATATTTATTCACATTCCTCCAGTCCTCAAGCATTTCTCCTGGTTGCCATGACCTTTCAAAGATAATTGAGAATGGGCTTGCAGTGACATCAACCAGCTCCCCGCACTTGACAGTACATCACATCATGGCCAGTGGACTTGTGAAAGTCCAATTTCTTCAAGTATTGTGCAATCTGATCGTCTTCCACCAAGAGTATGTCTTCTTTGTTCCAGATTTTCCCTTTGGCCTTTGGGTCCTTGGGTTCCTCAGGGCTAGTCTTGCTACTAAAGAGTACGGAAGCAGGTCCCCTGCCTTATTCAGTAGTAGGCTCACATTTTCCCCAGTCTTCTTTTTGCTACTTAGGTACTTATAGAAACCCTTCTTGTGTCTTTTGCCATCTCTCACCACATTCAATTCCAGTTAAGTCTTGGCTTTCCTAATTGCATCTCTGCATGCTCAGAGAGTGTCTCTATATTCCTTTCAGGTTATTTTCCTTGTTTGAGCCAGGATAGAACCAATTTTTCTTTTATTAATTTTACTTTTTGGTTAAGTTTCTTCTAAGTAACTGCACTTGCAGTCAGTGTCTGCCTTTAGGATTGAAAATGCTCAATGTTTACAATTAATTCTAGAGAATGGTATGCAAACCAAGACCACAAAAGGAAACCGAAGGGGGTCACATCTGCATCTCTCCTGAGGGTAGGAGCAGATTGGACAGATGACCCAAAATTGACCAAAGTAAATATTCCATCCCATAAGTGTCATACTCAGTATAAAACTGAAGGATCACAGGGTCAAGTTCTCTTTGTCTATGGTTGGCTTCCTGGGGGTTCCCATTGATTATCCCGCACCAGCTGAGATTGTCGAGTTTCTTGCCGGAGCTGTTGGTACTCAGACTTCACTGCTAAAAGCGCACTGCTCATTATTGTTATCAGGAGCTGAATATAACTTTATATCTTTCATTAGCCTCAGGGGTAATGTGAGCATTGCTGGGGGTAGGGGTGAGCACAATATTGATTTTGTATGCATTTGTATATATTTCATTATTTCCTTTTCCATCATTGCTGTTTCATTAAAGCTGTGTAGTTTAGTTTCCAGCCAGTAAGTCTCTCCTTATTCTCTCCCTTTTCTAGGAAGTGAGGGGAGTAATAAAGAGCATCTGTCAGAACAAAACAAAACCATTCCTTAAGTTTTGACTTGATGTAGAACTCATAAAATCAAAAGGTGTTACACTGGCTTCTCTGGACCATAGGTTAAGTCCTTAGGGGGCAACTGTGGAGAATACTTGTTTGTAAAACATTTTGGATCTGTACAAAGTTTTCCTGAGCTTTTCCTGGGAAAATAAAAGAAGAACCCCAAATATTTGAATCAGAAAATTCTCTTAAATGCAGAAAAACTTACAAGGCTTTACATTTTTATTATAGTACCAGGAATAAGTGTGAGCCACTTTTGGGATGTTTCTGAAGGGCACTATTGGATAATCTTGCTGTGAGTGGTCAGTCATACTGAGGACTCAAAAAACCACAGATGTGAGGTTGGCCACATAAGTCTCTTTTTTTTTCCTAAACTCAAAATTCTAGTATACTTCTATACACAGGTGAGTTGAACTAGCTGAGAAAAGAACTTAATTGTTTAGCTAAAAAAGAAAATAAATCGGGACAGGCTACCTTTTCTTCCATGATGAAACTTTAGATGCAAGACTAGTGGTAGAGTTTTTCCCTTTTAATATATTTGGACATTTTTATTACATTACATAGTGATAGATATAATGATACAGATTAAGGCCTAACATTGTAAATTATCGTATTCTATAATGCTTTTAATGTCAGTGGGAGTAATTATGGAAGAGGAGTAAATCCATGTAGGTAAAAGTATCAGAATCTGTCTCTTGAATCCATGGAAAAAATTAGAAAAAATATTCTGAAAAATCTGGCCCTTAGTCCTCAGCATCATAAAATGTGAAAAACCATCAATATCTATTCTGTTTCTAATATTTCATTCTAAGAATGGAATACACTGCATGAAAGTCATTCTCAGGATGAAATATAAAATTTCTAAAAAGGATATTTCAGTGCATAATTTAGAAAGGATTTCCTTCTTTCTCTATTTGCTTACTTATTTCTTTGTTTAGAAAAGCAAATTCTGTTATTTTCTGACTCTTAGCAGGAACCTTTTTTTTGCTTCTAGATATTGACAGGCCCATTGATAGCTAGTGGTTTATTAAATCTTTAATAAATAACATTATAACTTATCTTTATAAGCTCAAATCAATACAAGGCTGCAAAGATAACGTCATTCCCAACCTTTATATTCCGTATCATTTTTATTAAACTTAGATAACTCAGTAGCTCTTCATTCAGAGTTTGAAAACCAGCTTATAAAATTAACATTTGAAACTTTCTTTTGGAGTAAAATTCAATACTACCATAGATAACAGCAGTGTCAGCCTGACACTTTGTGTCCTTGGAAGATATCTAAACTGGGCAAATGAAGCTATAAATAAACAATACTTTTTAAAGCATATGTGTATACAAATTTATTATATACATACATTAACCCCTTCTCAACACTTGTCTAACATGCATGATTTGATTTTCACGTTAAGTGTTTGCACAATATAAAAATAGGCACCAAAGATCCAAATTCTTATGATCTTCGTTACTGTATATATTAAAATGAAAAATAGTTATGTGTCTTCCACTCAGATAGGGACTTGCTGCTACAGAAATGTTGATAAATGCATCACTTAGAGCAATTTTTAATAGAGATAATTATAAATAATCACAATCTTGTAAGAAAATAAAATCTTTTTTTTAGTTTACTATGGAATCAATTATTGTCTTAATTATTTTGGTAAAATCACAATGATTTCCAGTAGCCATTATGATTTATTAAGTTAGCATATTTATTACAGCACAATCATGAGTGGAGTTCATTTATGTTTAGCATGGTATAGAACAAGATTCCATACAAATTATTTTATAAAATCAATGCCCGCATACACCATGGAAGTATCAACTCTAGAGAAGAAACAACAACCAAAAGACTTAATTTGTTTCCAAAGGAGTTCGAGTTTTCCCCTTCAAAAGAAAGGTGTTTTAGATTTTTTTAAATTCATACCATAACATCCTTGACAATGGAATTGCAGCATTAATCAATTTAAATGTCTGTATTTGGTTTGTTCAGCAAGGTTTTGGTAGCTGGGGGAGTTACAGGGGTGACTTCAGTGAGAAGTTTCTAGGAACTTCTCCTATGTCTGATAGATCTAATGACAGCTGGTTCCAAGATAGACCAAGGGCAAGCCCATCAGCGACGGTGGTAGTGCCTCTGTGCTAACATTTTTAAGAAGAGGAAAAAATGCTGCAGAACAGCAGCTGGTAGAGAAGAATACATGAGAGAAACAGCCCTGCAGACACCAAGATCACTGAAGTAGGAGATGTTCCAGGTGTTGGAGCAGAGATTTCCCTGCAGTCTGTGTTGAAGATTATGGTGAGTCAGGCTACCCCCCTGCAGCACTGGAGGTCAACAGTGAAACAAGTATCCACCTGCAGCCTGTGGAGGAGCCTACATCAGAGCAGGTGGATACCCAAAGGAGGCTGTGAACCCATGGAAAGCCTCTGTTGGAGCAGACTTCTGGCAGGACCTGTGTACATGTGAAAAAGAGGAGCCCACACAGGAACAGGTTTGTGGACAGGACTTGTGACCCCGTGGGGGACTCATGCTGGAGTAGTCTATTCTAGAAGGACTGAACTCTATAGAAGAGACCTACTTTAAAGCAGTTTGTGAAGAACTGC
>VZRW01001017.1:33251-44146 GCA_013398125.1 Aegotheles bennettii | reverse complement strand
ATTGCAACAAAAAGGGCTTCTGCGGGTATGTTAGCAACAAAAGGAAGACCAGTGAAAATATGGACTTGCTGCTGAATCAGGCAGGTGATTTACTAATGAAGGGCATGGAAGAGGCTGAGGTACACAATGTTTTATTTATTTCAATCTTTGATAACAGAATCTTGTGCTAAGCCTTCCAGCTTCTGCTAGTTCTCTTCATTCTTTTTACCACTGATATTCTAATAAGGGTTTCTTAACTACTAGTGAAGTTTGGAAGAGCAAGATACTACCCACAGCAGAGAAGGATCAAGTTAGGAAATACTTAAATAAGCTGGACATATACAAACCCATGAAACCTCACAACCATGGAACAAGCAGGAACAAGTTCAGTAACAACAAATGTGAAATCCTGCACTTGAGACAGAAGAAAACCCTGCATGGGTACAAGCTGGGCACTGACTGGTGAGAGACCAGCTTTGCAGAAAAGGACTGGGTCTTTTGGTGGACAGTAGGCTGAACCTGAGTCAGCAGTGTGACCTTGCAGCAATGAAGGCAAACAGCATCCTGAGTGGTATAAGCAAGATCATCATCAGTGAGTTGAGGGAAGGTAATATCCTCCATTCTTGGATATTTTTCAGAATTTGCCTGGAGATTTTGAAAAAGGGCCATGAGCAACCTGACTTGACTGCAAAAGTAACCCTCCTTTGAGCAAGAGGTTGGACTAAAGACCTCCAAATACCCTTTCCAGACAACATACTATGATTTTGGCACAATAAAGAAGATGATAAGATGTACTTCAGGCAGTTGAGGAATCTCAGCTGTCAATTTAATCACTTATTGGGGAAATGCAGAGTAAATCTTGTGAAATTTATGGAGTTTATATTTAAAAGTTCTGTGTATATGAGAAAGGCTTTAGACTTGAAATATTTTTAACTTTCTGTGTATCATAAAATGAAGGAATGATCTGTCTTTTAATATATAATCAATGCAGTTATTTCTACACACACCTCCCCAAGCCCCCAATCTTTACTGTGAATATTGAATTTAATGTTATAATTTCATTTAGAAGTACAGCATGGAGCCTGAGAATTGTGATCTGAAAGCTATGACTATGGAGATTCTCAAAGAAAGATTTGAGTAAACACTGATTCACAATCCAAAGAGCTACCACAATATAACTAAAAGGCATTTGTAAGTGGTATTTGTAAGTGTACCAAGTAAGATCTGTTGAAAAGTATGTCAAGATTTATTGTGAAATATTTTGGAGAAAGGCTTTTCTTGAGTGGTAAAGAAAACCTTACAAAATATCAAGTTTCAACAAAAAATACAATACATTTAAAGTGAAATGTGGATTTTAAGAGCTGCAGAATGGTTTTGATTGCAGTTACACAGTAATATTTTCTTTGTATAGACCCCAGTAACAGATGTTGCTTTCTTTTTTGGCAGTCTGTAAGTAATCTCTTTTGTTCAGTGAGCTCTGAAGCTTGTGTATTGTATCTGCAGTTTAATTTGCCAGAAGAACTGGTCAGATCATGTTATTTAACTCTTTCTTCATGTGGTCATTAGTTACTCTTACTACCTGGGATGCTTTGTGTAAATGATCTTCATAGTACTGGTATGAATAAGTAGTATCAGAAATAGACTCTACTCACCTGTAATGCTTTTTATTAGTATAATTTTCAACACTATGTTTGGTCAGCTGAAGTGTGCTTAGAAAGCCAGCTTAATTCAAGTCAGTTTTGTGGATGGGAGGAACGTAGAGTCAAATGGGACCCCGTATTTAGAACTGCCTCTACCGACACTGATAGTTCAAAATGGCTTTAAAGCAAACCCCTAGATGGAGGAGACTTGTGCTACCCACATTTCATGTTCCTGAAGTAGCACACATGTACTGGCATTTTTCTGCTTCTTCCCCCAAGGGCTATTGAATGTGAACACTGTGAAAAGAAGCTTGGAAGTGGCTTTTTGTGTTGGCTGTAGCTGGAACTGGAGAAAGGGAAACAAAGAGAAGAAGGCAGTTTACAACCATACCTGTCTACTGCATTCAGTTCTGCCAAGAACTCCTGTGCCAAGGCGCCAGTATTTTAAGAATATTGCCTAAAATCATTAGCCATATGTTTTGTCATATGTAGATTTATTTTTAAAAAGTAATCAGACAAAAAGACTCATCAGCCTGAAATACATATTTTTAGGCAAAGTGTTTGAAGTAATACACATTTTTATAAAGCTTTTATAAAGTTGATTTTCTGATGAAAAATGAGATTGGGATTTTTTAAAACATTTATGTTTTCTTGACACTCCATATTAGCTGTGTGGAATGATATAACATACAATCTGCCAATGTCTAGTTTACAGGCTTTGCCATTCAGTAGGAAATGGGAAAATATTTAGGTCCTGAAAGCCAGAAAATAGGCCTGCAGAGAGGAGTTTGATACTATATATCTGTGGTGGTATGTTTCAGTTCATCAGATCAGAAGTCAGAATGGTTTGAAGTCAGAAGGGTCTGAACTAGTTTAGAGTTGTGTCTTTGAACAAAAAAAACATGTAGAGAATTTAGTGGTTTGCTGATGGAGCCTCATTCTGTTGCTGGCAAAGGGTAACTTGTCTCTACTTCACTGAAAGCACAATTGGATGCCTAATAAAATCACTATGTACTACAGCATGATTGGCAGTTCCTGCTTAGGAAGCCAAGGAATAGAATAGCAGAGGCGCTGATGTTCACTGGCAAAACTCCCATTGACTTCACAGGAGCTGGGTTTTAGTCTTAAATCAATAATGTTGTGAAAATTTGCTTCAGAAACTTTGGTTCAGATAGGGTAGAGTGGACAACTATGCCTGCAGGCATCAGCAGGTCAGACCTATCTTTTAATGGCTGTGTGATTTACTGACCTAAGTGGGTCAGATAGGGGGTGTGGTACCAAAACCTGCTGGAGTGGAATCTGTGCAGATCTTCCAAAATCAGTCCATTACCAGGGTGTGCCTGAGTATATTTTGGCTGTTTTTCTTGTTTTTTCTTGTTTTGTTTCTTTTTTTTTAATCTTTTTTTTTCTTTTGATCTGACTGTGATCTGAGAAAATCAATGGCATCTGATGAAACCACTTAAGATTCTTGTCAGATATTTTCTACCTCAAAGATTTCTTCCAATTTAACATATTGGGATCTCACAGACTCCCAGCAGAAGAAAAGCTTCTTGAAGTGTACTTCAGCAGAAGAGAACAGAAAGTCTTTCCAAAGTATCTTAGTCATAGAAGCTCAGGTAATCCTCTAGGCAAATTTTAGAATTTTGTTTGCATATGCATGCAGCTTTCATTTGCATGAAAATCTGGCAGTTGAATTAACACTCATTGAGGTTTTCAGATGTATTCAATCTTCACATGAAAAATGAACATGTAAAATTTAAGAAATTTTTGAAGCCAGATTCCAAATCTGATTAATTTTCATATAATTGGTCATCCATAAACTACATTTTTATGGTTCTGTCTGAGAAAGTGAGACTATACATGTATAAATACAAGTTCTGGCTGGGCTTGTGCATACCATAGGCTGGGCTTGTGTGTACACCGTAAGTGTACTGACAATTCACACAATGCTTAGAGAGAGATATTTGCTTAGATAGTTCGGTGCACTATTACTTTTGAACTACAAAATCCATTTATGTGTGCTTGACAATTGTTACATGAGGACCACTCTATTAAGGCTGCCAGACCCTGCCCCCATCTGTTTATTGTGATACAAGAAAGCTTGCAAGTATTTTTCTGTCCAGAAGACTTGTGATACGTGCAGTTTATTGCAAGAAGCAATGAATTTCAAAGATGTCTAGAGAATGTACTAGTGGGAATCCTCTGATCTCTTAGACAGCACAGAGTATGATTGCTTCCACAGCCGAATATGCATTACTCCCGTAAGGAAAACCCCTGTGTTTCTTCCAATCAATTATTTGGATGTGCTGAGTCACAAGGCTTTGTTATTCTATTTGAGCAAAATTCTAAGCTTAGGTACACATGAAAGTAGATTCTGAAAAGGAAATTGCCTGTTAACTAAAACCTTAAATACCTTTCTTCAAGAAAGACCAAGTGATCAGTTAGCTATCTTCCAACCATGCACTTCAAATTCTTTCTAATTTAATGTATTACCTCTTTTACATCTTAACACACGACCTGTTACAAAAGGCAGATGCTGTCTTTTGTATTTCCAAACTACCGTCTTTTCTTCAAGCCAAAATATACATATGTTGGCATGCCAAGTGGCTCCTTCTTCAGTTAGGAAAGTAAAAACATGTTCAGACATGTCCTGGAGGTTAGGAAAATTGCCAGAAAATGTTTAGCTCAAATAAAGCATCAACAGTTTCATTTTTACTACTTTCAACAACAGTCAGATCTCTAATTAAACTCCATTAGCCTAAAATAAAGCAGAGCTTTGATGATGCAAATCAATAACCAGACTAAATGCTACATTGACTGTATTAAGAAAGTTTTGAAGCTTTGCCCGCACTACACATTCTTCCAATTTTAAGCCCTTCTACTTAACTCGGGCTTAACTAAATCGTCCAAATTAACATGTAGAGCAGAGAAGCAATAGGCTTTTTTGGAATCCAGTTCACTTAAGAAAACTGGTTTTCCCTCACTGTTGAACATGAAACTTGCAAGGTTCTGCCTATTATGATGTGACATTTCTTCACTCATAAACTCTTTCTTCCTTTTAAAAAAAGTTTTGCTGCAGATCTAAATGCACCAGCACTGCACAAATAGTGAATTCATCTTCTACAAAGGCTTGCTCATAAAAAAGATTAAAAAAATTCAAAACAACACCAAGAAGAATTTAAACCTTTGTATAATACATAGCTCTGTGGCAGGATCCAACTCACTGGTTTCCTTTGTACACAAGAACAATAAAGTCTCAAATAAAGGCTTTGAGAGAGTACATAAACAAGTCTTTTAAAGCAAGCAAATGTGTCCTTTTAAGTCCTTCTCATTAAACAGACATGGACTGATGAGGATACTGAGGCTACTTGTGCATGTAAGAGTGCCTGGGAAACAACCCCTGCTGAAGGCAACATGTTCAAAAGTTGGATCTAAACCACAGAAATACCAACTCCATAGGACACATTTCATACTGTTAAAACGTCTGGAATCAGATTACTTTAGTCCTCACAATCATCAGGCTTCACAGAATAAGAGTACGTAACTTAGACTCCATTTTAACTTTCTCATGTTCTGCCAAGAGCCTTCAAAAGTGTTCCTTTCTTAAGTGTTCTTAAGTATCCGTAAAAATTCTATTCAAGAACATCCAGAATTAATGTGGCCTCAAAACTACTACTAATGCTGTTCCAGATGTTTGTGGTGAATTTTTAGGCAGGAAAATTAATAAAGCCATACTTACACAAACAATCTTGCTTTAAAATACTTGTCTGGATCTGTCCTAAACCCATAGAAATCAGGAAACTCTGTACTCTCTGTCTCTTTAAAGCAGTGGTCCCCAACAAACCATGTAAAGCTTCCAAATTTCTCATGTATTCTTATCATGAAACTGTTTTAAATGGAAACAATATGAACTTTACAGTCTACTTTGGTTCTGTGGACCACTTCCCATGACCTCACGGCCTATAGTTTGGAAACTTGTCCTCCAAGATGTACATATATGATAGTGGAAAGCATGACTTAGAGACATCTCTTGGCTGTCACCTTAATTTTGTACACTGGATGATAGTAGCATTGAGCCATAGACTTTTGGCAGGTGAGCAACCTGGATTTACACCCAACGTCCTGATCTAGCTATATATCCATAAGATGACCCCTGGGCACTGAAAGACAAGAGCAAAAAAAGTTTTTCTTTTCTGCTTGCCCTTGTACACCTGAAGAAACGTGAAGCTCTCTCCTGAGTATGTGATGCAGTCAGGGCATTTCAGCTTCTATGTACTGCCCTTTTTTTTTTTTTTTTTCTGGCTAACTCTTCAGCAGGCCAGAAGAAGTGAAGAGCTAATTCCCTTCTGACTTGAGGGCAAAATAGTATCCAAGGGGAACAGTGTAAGAAGTCCCCAAGCTAAACTGTAATTTTTTTTTGGAGACACATGTCTGTGTTTTCAGACCCAAGCGACTCAAAGTTGTACTGCCAAAAAAGTATATGTATTCCCATCTCATGTAAAAAAATCCTTGTCCTTAAACACATTGAGTAAAAGTTCTTAAATAGTCCTTATGTATTAAAAGTCCTTAAATACTTTGTATTTAAAAGTGTACTGCTACTCATGAATGTAAGAATAGCTACTTAGATGTGTATTCTGTCCTTACAAAGCCGAAGCCAGAAGATATTTTTGTCTTCCTGCTCTCCATACTAACACAGAAGATGAAGACAAGCAAACAATCTCTGTGATTTAGGGATCTCCCTAGATGACACACTGTCCTCTAAATTACTTAGTCCCTTCTTAAAGACTAAATATTTAAATGAATAATACAAAGTACAACCCTGTTCTCAAGGCTCATCAACATTGGTTGGTTCCAAGCTTAGGTCTGTAGGGGCTGGAAGGGATCAGGAGGAACAGGTGCATGGTCCCTTCAGAAAACTGGAAGATGTGGGCAACTCACAAGTGTTTAGGCCAAGCTGCTATTCCAGCATAGACACTTTTCAGTACTGAGTGGAAAAACTTGAAAGAAGCCAGTTTAGCTGTCACCACTGGGGGCCACTGCTACTTAGCAAGAGAGGAGGAAAGGCAAGTCACTGCACAGCCTGTGCATGTGAGAGTCACTGTTCAGAGATGGGAACAGACAGCAAAGATATGCACAAGAAATTGAAATGTCCTGTCTATCAACATATGAATGGCATGCAAAGACTTTTGCTGAACGTAATGTGAATGAAGGCAGAAATGGCACCAACCACTCTTTGCAGTGGTGCTCCCAGCCCTGTGCTGGTCCAGACATCTATCAGAAGTGACTTGTATACCTGTAACACCTGGAACCCCTTGCTAATGAAACCTGCTCAAAATTGGGTCATTATGACAGTTGTCTTTGTTGACCAGGAATGGCTTTTCTTGCTAAGGGGGAGAAGAGGCATTATGGAATAGGTAAAAAATAAAGTCAGGGAGCAGAGACTCTTTTTGGAGTAATTAGAGAGCAAAACAAACTGGAAAATGGTAAGATGGATGGAGGAAGTATGTACAAAAGTGGGTGTATTCTCCTTACAGTCTAAGACATATTGTATTCTCAATACTACTTTTCTGTATAAGCACATACTGCTGGAATAATTCAGAATTGTGAATTCTGGACTAGATGCAATGGTCAGGCTTTTGTAGGGGTTTTCCCTAAGGATTAAGAAACCTCAGGTGAAAATCTTCCTCACTCCAGACATTATCCACATCTATAACATTATTTTACAGCCAAATTGACTTCTGAAAATATTTTGTACAAAACATATTCAGCCTTAAATAGAAACCCAGGCCTGAATTTTCCATCTCTCTGACTTCAGATGCGCTTGTGTTCATATGCCTTACAAATAACAAGGGATTCACACCTCACAAACATTTGTCACACTGATACAATACAAATGTTTTAGAGAGGAGCAGTTACATGTCACATACATCAACATCTGCTTCTTAGCGCTGCTACTTTTTAGACAGCAGCATGTATTTTCAGTCTCAGCTGCCATGCCATGCAGGAACAACATCTAACAGCCAGCCTGGCTGAATGTAATCCTTTTGAAAAATAAACATACACAGAGGTGAGAAAAGAAGAACAGGGCAAAGAGGGCTTTCTTCCCCCCTGAAACAGTGGACAAGCTGGCCTAATTGTTGCTAAGAATTGACAGCTGTTGACCTCCCATCAAACACTTTCAACGCATCTCTGGCACTAGACAAGCATTGTACCACATTGGGCTGTATCAACCCAAACCTCTGTTTGCAGGCCAGGCTAGAGAAGCTCATAAAAGGCAAATGATAAGAAAAGCAGGTGTGGGTCTCTAAGGGGTGTTCCTGGCCCCATTCCCCTGGGAGATCTCTGGCACTGGTAGTGCTATTGTACAGTCTTAATTAGATAATTCTACTTAATTCATTCAAAGTGTAAATTAGGAAGGAATGAAGATAAATTACACTAATACATTTAACCCAGTGCTGTTTATTTAGCAGTTGAAGAAAATAATGTGGTTAAAAAGAGTCTCACAAGGCAAAAGCTCAAGACCCAGCTGTTTAATAGCATCAAAAATGAGATCTCAGCCTGTGCTGTGGGCACATACTGCTTGTTTGCATTTAAAAGGGTTGCCAAGAGAGCTGTACTGGCAAACCCTGCTAGTGTAGATGCAGCTGATATTAAGAAAACAAAACAAAACAAAACATGTATTTTCATCTCTTGAATGAACCAACCTGCACTGGTAAATGGATTATTTTGCTGGTACAGATCTGCTAGTGTTAGAACTTTTGCTGGTGTTGCTAGGGTAGTCTGGCAGATGTTTTAGCTACATAGGTATGGCTGCAAAACATTTATGTGTCAATAAAGCTATATTATAAAGTTTGCTATACATTCTAGGATCCAAGACTTGTCTCAACACAGAAGCTAAACCAATTTAAATAAAGTGCGAGGTGAAATTCATTTAGTTAAAACAGCACCACTTCTCTGCATAGCGAGCTGGATTTGAGTTGAACAGAGTTTTTGCTACCCCATTTTTTTTTTTTTGGAGTCAAATATGGCCCTTGTAATTCCAGAGATGAAAACTGAAAATATTTGAGGTTTTATATGCTTTCTGTTTTCGAAGGCCACACTTCCATTCCACATAGTCATTCTTCCAGACTTACTAAAAAACAAACAAACAACAAAACCAACCCTAAGAGATTATCAATTTCACATGACTCTAGAAGCTGGGGCTTTGAGAAAAGGGCCAATTATCTCGTGATTTGTGATAAAATCATGATATTTAGCAACCTTCAAAGATCCTATCTAACCTGGCATACAAATACTAGGAGAAACATGTTCAAACTAGTTCAGTGGGCATGTTAAACTATGTCCTGGGATAGGCTAGGCCAGCTTTGTTTTCAGCAGTGTCAAAATACAGATTGGTCCCTCTACAAAACTGGCTTAACCAGAACTGTGTTTAATTGTGACCTGGCTTAGTTCTTAGACCAACATAAACCAGGCCAAAGATTTGACCAGGTTAATTTCTTGAGTGTTTTTTCATGCTAGCCATGCAAGCACTCTTACTCTAAATGTGTTATAAGATGTATTCAGCCAGAGCTACGTAGTTTTAACTTCTGTGCAGAAAGGAGCAGAGGCACTTTGGATGCTCTTTGTCACCCTCTATGAGCATGTTCAAGAGCACTGGCATTGTGGTCTGTAAGCATTCCAGGTGTGGAATTACAGAGAACTATGGAATTACTTCTTCTTCTCCTTCTCTGCCTGCTCCCACCAGTAGCACTGTTCTACACTCAAGAGGTTCCTTGTTTTATGGAGGACAAGGAAGATCGGTACTTCATCTGGCCTCTTTCTTCCAGGATTATTGCCTCATTCTGTTCATGCAGAGTACTGTCCAAATCTCTGTGCAGTGGGCAGCTGTGCAAGCCCTGTATGTTGTCCTCTCAACAGACCTCATTTTTCACTGACCATTCCTCATAGCAACGCTCAAAATCAGTTTTAAAGTTCAGATGCTGCTGCCTGATAGATTAGGTAACATTATTCTACCATTTCTGTTTTTCATTCATGGCGATAGTTCCGCCTGTTTGAAATTTGTCCTGACTCTGTATGAAGTAATGTGTCCCTGTGTTTTTAATAGCATAGGATGATATAATCTCACTTTCTGACACCACACTATGGAAGATTTACCATAACAGAATTAGCTCTAAGGGGATAGGATCCGGGTGGAATCTCTGCAGGTTTTGTTGAGGGAAAATAGGAGAAAACAGGATCAAGGCATTTTATAGGAAATGTCACGATGAAAGGGAAGACCTGGGCTCATAACACGGACAATCCAATGTTCAATAAAGGTTTAACATTCAGAGTCTAATCCAAAATCCTCTAGAGATACATAACTCAAGTGAGCACTGGTGTCCATGAACACCCCTTGCATAAGGTCATTTACAATTTCCAACAGCTTCTCGCACCTAAAGAGCTTTGAACATACTTCATTACATACAGATGTGCAGCATGTTTAGATCTCGCAATCTGCAGTACTTCATGTCATAATCAAACATTATTGTAAAAAGAAATAATCTATGAAACAAATTACTCTTTCATCTGCTCCCTGTTTAGCTATGCTCTCCAGGCTTGCGTATGCCCCCAGGCTCTCTGGAATTTCAGATGTGTCCTGCTGTACACTAAGTGTGTGCTTATCTGCAGTCTCTGGAGTCCAGCAACAGGAACAGAAGTAGCCCTCTTCATGTTAGCAAATTGCTTGCAGGGCTTTTTTTAACAGAAATTTGGGTGACATTTCATTGTAAGGAATGAACAAATTCTCCAGACTATTACATGCAGCTAGGAGTTTCCTGCTGGTGGGAGTGAAATAGTTGTTCTTATCATCCTTGAAGGCTCTTTATACTAATACCATTGCTATAAATGGTATTAGCACATAGTAAATTAGCAGTATGTACAATGTTTAGTATGGTATCCTGTATTTTTCTGGTAGAGAGCTGCACAATACCATTATGTAAACACTCCTGTTATGTCTAGAAGATGTTTATTTTTGAAATCGGCGTTTTCTCATACTTCGTTAATTGGGAAATAATTAAACCCAGGCTTCGCTTTGTGATGCCGGAGCAGCTTTTTTGTGACCCAGTGCGCAGCTATGGAGCGGTAGCTCTGCGAAGGCCTCGTGAGAGCCCAGTCAAAGCGTGGTGGCTGCAACCCCGCCGCCCCGGCGAGGAGCAGCGCCCGGGCGCGGTGCTCGGCCCCCACCGTGCCGGAGCCACGGGCGCCCTTGGGCCCCGTCGGCCGCTCCTCGGGGCGCTG